>CDFA01025037.1:10526-28714 GCA_000826305.1 Acanthamoeba healyi | reverse complement strand
AACCAAAATAATAAAACCAAAACCAAAATTTGAACACCAAAACCAAAATTCTATGCACTGGATGCCCACGGCCCCTAAAAGTGTGATGTGTTTTCTTTTCGGGGATCCTGGACGCCTTTTCGTGCCACAAGATCGGTAAGGCTCAAGATCCGTATTGTCAAGAAGAGCACCACGCCGAGACCGGAAGACAAGGATGAACCTTTCCGAGGGGGAGAACCTCAATGTGCGTCGAGCGGTGGGTGGTAATGTGAAGGCGATAGCCGTGGCTCGTCTCTACAGCGCCAACTCGGGCGGTGGGTGGAAGTATGACGGGCGGTGGGGCGGTCTGGCGCTGGTGGCTGACAAGGGCAGCTACTTTCTTCGCTTGGCTGACCTCAACAGGGGCACGCCTATCTGGGAGCATGAGCTCTACGACGGCGTGATCTACCTCAACCCCGCTCCCTTCTTCCACACCTTTGAGGGTCAGCAGGCGGTGATAGGCCTTTCCTTTGCCGATGAGGGCGATGCCCGCGGCCTCTTTGACGCTGTCGTGGACATGAGGCTCAGCCTGCCCGCCCCGGTTCCCTCGCGCGTGCCAGGCTCGCAGATCTCTCAGTCTTGTAGCGGTCTCCCTCCGGCTCGTCCACCCACCCCAGGGCACATGACGTTGTCGGCTTCCGCCGCAAGTCTTGCTGCCCCCTTACCAAGCCGACCTCCGCCCGTTTCCCCACGCTTTGGTACGCCACTTCGTGCCATCGCCTTCGTGGAGCTTCACCTTGAGCTTAACAGCGCGCGCACCACCCAGGCGGTGGAAGCGCGACGATGCGCCAGGGACCCAGCCCTCCCGGCTCCCTATCCGCTCCGGTCTCTGGCACCGTCATCGCTTCGCCCAGATCGGCGGGGAAGAGCAAGGACAAGAAGAAGGACAAGAAGGGGTGGTTCAGCAAGATCACCGGAGGCCTAGGTCTCACGGCGGAGGCCGACGAAAGCGGTACGGACACGGTTACCTTGCACTCAGCTTCGGTGTCCTCTTGTCTAACTCTCGATCGTACCCTAGCGAACTTCTCGTTGAGCGGACCCACCAACTTCAGACATGAATCCCACATTGGTAGCGTTATGTGTGATGAGTAGTCAACTCATAGTGGAGCCACCACCGAACTCAACTTTCTTTATCGCCACAGGCTGGGATCACGCCAACGGCTTCGAGATCCGCAACATCCCTCCGGAGTGGCGCAAGCTCTTCAAGGATGCCGGCGTCACCAAGAATGAGCTACGCAATGGTAAGCCTCCTTCTCCTCGCTTCGCTGGGGGAGATGCATGAGCTCACCTCGATTGCTCGCAGGCGATACGGCCAAGTTCATCATGGACACTGTAGCCGAGGCCACGATGGGTCTCAACCCTACCGCGGCGCCCTCCATTCCTCAACGCCCTGGGGCTCCTCCTCCGCCTCCCATGGGTGGTGGTGCTCCCCCCACGTACACGCACGCCCTCCCTCCTCCCCCGCCCATACCTGCCGGTCCCGGAGCACCGCCTCCCCCGCCCATCATGGGTGGCGGTCCGCCGCCACCTCCCGCTCCCGGTCCTCCCCCTCCCGGACCGCCCGCCCCGAGCTTCAGTGCCGCCCCCGGTCCTCCGCCTCCGCCAAGCGCTGCAAGCGGTGGCGGCCTCGGTGGCGGTCTGTTGGCCGGCCTCCAAACGGCAAAGCTGCGAAGCGCCGCTGACGGACCCCCTCCTGGCATTCCCGATCTCAAAGACCTCGACGAGACGCAGGGCAGCTCCCTCGCCAACACCCTCGCCGCTGCGATGGACGCCAGACGCAAGGTCATCAAGGATGATCCCGATGACGACGAACTTGACTCTGACGACCCGTGGTCTGACTGAGCTAACGATGATGGCGATGATGTTGATGGCGATGGCTACCTGCAGCCACTACTCCCCTTAGTGGTGTGTGAGTGAGTGTGGTGGAGACAGCAACATTCGAAGAAAACTTGCCCATCTGCACCCCCCCCTCCTCCGGCACCGACTTGTTCATACAACTTTCGCTTTCGCAGCACAAGAGAGATGAACACGACCCGTGTGACGATGATGTATGGAGCAGGCGCGGGCTCTTCGCGTGGGGCAGTGCGCGACCTCTACCGACGAGTGGTGAGGCTGGGCAACACGTGGGAGGCGCGAAACCCTGCGCAAACGCCCAAGGAACGCGCGTACATCATCGAGGAGGCGCGCACGCTCTTCCACGAGCACATGCACGAGACCGATCCGCGTCAGATCCAGCGTCTGGTACCACGACCCCCCCCCCACATCGAGACGCTCCCCTCACTCCATATCTTTGTGGTCGCAGAGTGGGACCACAAATCTGACCTTGCATCATTCGTGTGCGCAGATGCAGGAGGCTGAGGGGCGTGTGGAAATCGCGCAACACTACCACATCCCCTACCAGCGAGCAAGCAATCTGCCGCCGGGCACCAGCGCGGAAGACCACCAGCGCGGCGCCACCACGTCAGGGCACGCGCCCCGCTACTCCGCGCCCGGCCACCCCCTCTTTGACGACTGAGTCTCTGCGCAGCCGTCACCGCCAGACCGTGCGGGCGCCGCAGGGGACGCCTTGCGTAGTTTTTGTACATAACCACGACGACGATGCTCACTCGCCCCTCCTCGCAAGCGTTGTGTGCGTGCTGGGGGGCTGTTGTTGTTGGTGGTGGTGGTGGAGGTGGAGGTTGGTCGTGGTTGCTGTGTTTGGGGGGTTGCCTTGCCTTTTTGAGGCCTTTAGCACAACCAAGAGCGTTGCCCCTCAACGAATTCAAGAGCAGCAGCAGCAGCAAGCGACTCTAGAGGTCTCGAGCGAGAGAAGGGACGAGAGCTCGAGCGAACAAGCAAGGAGCGAGGCTGAAGTACCACACTTCGGGCCTCCAAGGAAGCCGTCATGGACCAACACATCTACGATGGATGGGAGGAAGCGCACGACGAGCGATCTGACCAAGAGGACTCGGGGCTGATGGGACGACTGACGGCAAGGGGCAGCGCCATGCTGGACTCATGGTTCGGGATGAACGAACCAGAGCAGCGAACCATCGATGGCCCCTCCATCCTCGAACAGCAGCTCATCAACAACGACGGTGCAATGACGGGTCTTCCCATGTGGGACATCGACTTTGGCTTTGGTGGAGACCTGCCAGCACCCCCTACGCCCGCTCGCTCCCTCCGTCACCTTGCTCCCCAGAACAACAACAACGCGCTTCACGAAATGGACTATGAAATGGACAACCTGGTGCTCGCATCTGCCCCTCCCGCGCTGCCCCCGCGAGAGGGCACTAGCGATGACTACATGGCACAGAGGGTACGCGTCTCTTTCTCTCTGAGGTTAGTGAGCTGCTGTTATTCTGCTGCGCGGTGTGTGCGACGCATTGATATCATCGCAATGTGCGTGCACTAGGCTGATCTGTACGCCGAAGAGCTCGGCCTCGGAGGGATACAATTAGCTCCAGAGCCCGTAGACTACCAGCGAGATAACCGCAAGCAACTGAACAACAACGACAACAGCGACTTCTGGACAGACACGTCACCTGCACCGCCCGCGCAACTAGAGCGACCAAAAGCGCGTGGCCGTGGCAAGGGAACTCCCATTACCCTCGGCGATTCTCCACGACCCGGGCGTCGTCAGCACACCGCCACGCTCCGCAACATCACGCCTTACGCGGGTCCATCCAAGCCCAACGGTATTGCTCCCGCTCGTCGCTAGTTTGATCATGTGCTTTCGGTGAGAGTTGACAATCATCTATCATCAACGCAACGCACAGCGGCCAAGAAGCAGGTGACCAAGCCCCAATACTGGCCGGTGTTCATCCTGCTGGTGACGGCGGCCGACATCGGAGCCTTAGTTATGGAGCTGATCTACAATGGAGGCGTTGAGAGCTTCCAGGACAATCCATTTGTACGTGCATCACGCCATGATCCGCGCCAATGCTGTCCTTCTGCCCGTATGACCTCATTCTGTTGCCACACGTGTACGCTCCTTCAAGTTCGGGCCCACGTCCGAAGTGCTGAAGACAGTGGGAGCCAAGTGGACGCTGGCCATTCTTGAAAGGAACGAGGCCTGGCGGTTCTTCACCGCTATGTTCCTCCACGTCGGCATAATCCATCTCCTTATCAACGTCGTACGCACTGCCCCCCTCCCCTCTCTGCTTTGGCTCGAGCTTGCCCCAACGCGTGATGCCTTGTGGTGCGCACCGCGGGAGCAAGATGGTGCAGTTGCGGCTTGGCTGGACCTTGGAGCGGCAGAACGGGTTCTGGCGCATTGGGCCCATCTACATCCTGTCCGGGTTTGCAGGGAACCTCGCCTCGTGCATCTTCCTCCCCAACACCATCACCGTGGGGGCATCGGGAGCCGCCTTCGGGCTAGGAGGAGTGCTTGTGGCCGATCTCATCCTGAACTGGACGATCGTCCAACGCCCCTACATCAACGCCATCACGCTTACGGCACGTTGAGCGCGACGCAAACCGCTGACTCTATGCTTCACTCACCTTTGCATTGCGTGCAGCTCGGCCTAGCCATCGCCCTTGCCGTGGGTCTTCTGCCAGGTCTGGACAATTTCGCGCACATCGGTGGCCTCATCCAGGGATTCCTGGGTGGCCTCGTGCTTCTTCCTTCCCTCGCTGCGCGCGTCAAGCCATGCTATCGACTGCTGAGGTACGTGTGCACCTGCATCTGCTCGCTCTGCGAGGTCAACCTAGAGGCCTTAATGGCGGTGTTTTTGACTCTATCCGGCATCCTGTAGGTGGCTCATCATTCTCTTGATCCCGCCCATCAACGCGTTGATCTTGGCCATTGGCCTCGTGATCTTCTACTACTCCATCAACCCCAACGTAGCCTACCTCCCCGCGTGGTGTTAGTGGTGTGCATCAATCTCACGCACATCACGCTTTCAGGATGCGACGTGGTGCGATGTCTGTTCAACTATAGATTGCATCCCCGTCCTCTCCTGGTGCACGTTTGGGTCTTTGTGAGCCGCCCTTGCGCGCCTCCCACACACCCCCCGCGTGTGCACCCCATCCCACCTCGTGTGGTCATCTCATCACGTTCGTTTGTACCCCCCAACAACATATTTATTATTTAACCGCTCGCGCGCATCAACACCCCTCCGTGCGTCACCTCCGCTCCCTCTCTCTTTCCGTCGTTCTTCCTCGCTCCACGTCCCTGTCTCTGTCTCTGCCCGTGTCTCTTTCCCTGTTTCTATCTCTGTTTCGGTCTCGGTCTCTTTCCCTTTCTCGATCTATGTCCCTGTCTCTGTCTCTGCCCGTGTCTCTTTCTCTGTTTCTATCTCTATCCACGTCTCTGTTTCGGTCCCGGTCTCGGTCTCGGTCTCTTTCCCTTTCTCGATCCACGTCCCTGTCTCTGTCTCTGTCCCTGTTTCTGTCTCTTGGTGGTTCTCCATTCCGGTCTTCATCTCGCGACCTCTTCCCATCACGGCTCCAGCTCCGCTCTCTGCGCCTGTCCTGTTCGCTACGCTTGCTCATGTCCCTATCCGAGCTTCGCTCTGGAGAGCTCGCTCTGGCAGTGCCAAGCTTCGCGTCGCCATCGGCTCGCCGTCCCTCCCGCTCCTCTTGGCCTCTCGTGCGCTTTTGATCGTCCTCCGAGAGCCGGCCACTCCCACGGCGTCGGTCCAAAGCAGCTGCTGCCCCCCACACATATAGCGATCGTGGTGTTAGTGGGCGGATAGAATCCCCACACATCGGGTAATGAGGGCGGACTCACCATCTTCGCCTCGTTCAGCGGGCGCCTGGCGAGCCTTGCTCTTGGTGGTGCCCTCTTCGTCGGAAGTGGACGTTGAGGAAGAGGAAGAAGAACGCTTGGAGCTCTTCTTCTTCTTCTTTTTCGTCTTGGTCTTCCCCTTCTTGTCCTTTCCTTTGGAGCTGCTGCGCCGCCGCTTTCGCTTCCGGTCATCCCCTGCTGTGCCGCCCTTCTTCTCCTCCTTCTTGAAGTAGTTGAGGAGCAGCTTGCGCTCCTTCTTTGACAGGTTCTGCAAGAACGTCGCCTCGTCCTCCTCCTGCTCCTCGTCTTCGCCCTCTGACTCGATCATTTGCTGCCCACACCACCCACCAACACCCCACCCACCACGTTTTGTGAGCGTGCGAGAGAGGGAGAGTGCATGGGATCAGCAGGACCCTCCCCCCGAACAACTCATCATGGCCGGGAGGGGGGGGGTCTTGGTTGCTGATCTCCACTTCACCATCGCGACAGCACCCCAAAACTTCACAATTTTAAAAGATGTTGTTGTTGTTGTTGTAGCATTACCTGGTTGGCCTGGGTGAGGTCAAGGCGCGGACCGGAAAGGTGCGGCTTGAGTATGAGGCGCTCCTCCACCTCCTCCCCTTCCATGGCGTAGGCCAGGGGGAGTGGCCTGCGGCGCTTCTCCGTTTCCTTTGCCGCCGCTGCGTCCATCTCTTGTCGCGAATACGTGCTTTTATTGTTTATTGTTTATTTTTATTTTTATTTTATTTACCTCCGCTTGCTGCTGGTGCGACGGCGTGCGAGGGGAGCCACACGAGAGGTACGTGCGAGGGGAGCAACAACAACAACACATTACTGCTGGCATCGGGGCTATGATGATGGTGATGGGCGACACGTTTTGTGGCTTGCAAAGGGGGTCGGGGCGTTTTATTGTTGCAAGCGTGATGTGGAGGGGTGTGCATTGCGCGCACAGGGATGGTTGGGTGGTGGCGACGATGGGGGTGGTGGCTGCTCTCTCATCTCCGTTCTTCTAGATCCATGCGCGCGCGGGGGGCTGTTGTGGCGAAGAGGGAGGGGGGGAGTGCCGAGGCTGCGCTACGCAGTCCCTCGCCTCCTTGTCCTCTCCTCTTCCTCTCTCTCTCTCTCTTCCAGTTGGGGGGGTCAGGTCATGTTCGCGGTCGTGTGCGGGGTGGGCGGGGGAGCTCTCAAGCGCTCTCGTTGGGGGCCTCTCCGTTCTCCTCGCCCTCGTGGGCCTTGAGCACCTCGACGGCCTCCTCGACCTTCTCGCGGAGAGCGTCGGGGGACTGAAGCAGGTGCAGGAGCTCGCTGACATCCATCGACTCGAGCAGCATGCCGGTGATCTTGGGTCCCTGAGTGGCCGAAGTGAGGGCCTCGACGAGCGGGTAGAGCGACTCACCGATGATGTTCTTGCGCTCCTCGGGCGAGGCCGAAGCGAGCGAGGGCGACGTGAGAGCGGCGATCTCGCTGGGCTTGGCGGCGCCGGTGGCGGCGGCAGCGGGGGCGGGGGCCTGGGCGGCCTGCTGGTTGCGGGCGTTCTGGGTGTACTTGAAGTTGCGACCACCAGCGGCTCCGTTGGCCTGGCCGGCGGGGGCGGCACCAGCCTGACCGGCGGGGGCGGCACCAGCGGGCTGCTGCTGGGGAGCGCCGCCAGCAGCGGGACCGGGGCGGGGCTGACGGTGGGGCTGACGAGCGCCGGGAACGGGCATGACGTAGCCGGGGAGGGGCTGGTAGCGCTGGCCCTGGGCGTGGGGGCCGGCGGCCTGCGGGGCACCTCCGGTCCAGGGTCCGCGGCGGACGGGGACACCCTGGGGTGGGTAGCCCACGAAGCCGGCCTGGGCGGCGGCAGCGCGCTGGGCCTGGGGGCCGCCCTGGGGCGCGTAGAAGCCGGGGTAGGCCATGGGGGCGCCGGCGAGGCCGGCGTTGCCGGCAACGCGAGCGGCGGCGCGGGCGGCGTGCTGGGCGGCGAGCTTGGCGGAGCGGACGTCCTTGCGCTCGGCGAGGGCGACGTAGATGGGCTTGTTGGCGACCATCTTGCCGTTCATCTCGGAGACGGCCTTGGAGGCGTCCTCGGGGTTGGTGTAGCAGACGAAGCCAAAGCCGCGGCTGTTGCCCTTGTCGTCGGACATGACCTTGCAGGAGGTGATCTGGCCGAAGGGGAGCGCGGAGAAGAGCTTGTGGAGCTCCTCGTCGTTGACGGTGTCATCGAGGTTCTTGATGTAGAGGTTGATGCCCTGGTACTTCTGGGCGCGCTCCTCGCGGAGCTTGCGGAGGAAGGACTCGCGCTCCGACTTCTTCTGGGCGCGGCCGACGTAGACCTCCTTGTCGCCGAGCTTGCGGCCGTTGAGCTCCTCGGTGGCGCGGTGGGCGGCATCGTGGTCCTCGAAATTGACAAAGGCGAACTGGCGGCCGATGTCGCGCGGATCCTTCATCAAGACCGCGCTCTGCACCGTGCCGAAGGCGCCAAAGTCGCGCTTGAGGTCCTCCTCGCTGTAGGCCTCGCCGAGGTTCTTGATGTAGATGTTGGTGAACTTCTCGGGGTCGCTGCCGGGCGTGCGCTCCTTGCGCGGGATGAATCGGCCGACGAACACGATCTTGCCGTTCAGCAACATGCCGTTGACCTTGGAGATGGCGCTGTCGGCCGCCTCGCTGGTCTCGTAGTGCACGAAACCGTAGCCCTTGCTGTTGCCCTTGCCGTCGGTCACGACCTTGCACGAGAGGATGTTGCCAAAGGCCGAGAAGGTGTCGTAGAGCGCCTTGTTGTCGATGCTCTTGTCGAGGTTCTTGATGAAGATGTTGCCCTGGCCCGACTTGCGGATGGACGGGTCGCGGTGCGACCACATGATGCGGCACGGGCGCCCCTTGATCAGGGTGTAGTTGAGCGTGTCGAGGGCGCGCTCGGCATCCACCACGTTGTGGAAGTTGACGTAGGCATAGCCCAGGGAGCGCCTCGTCACAGCGTCGCGGCACACGCGGATGGAAGCCACGGGGCCGACGGCCTTGAAGATCTCGAAGAGGAGAGCCTCCGTAACGGTGGGGTTGAGATCACCCACGTAGAGCGAAGCGGACTGGTAGGGAGAGTTGGCAGCCATTGTTGATTTGATGATGAAGAGGTCGATTTTGGGGGTTTTCTGGATTTTTTTGTTTTTTGGGGTTTTCCGGATTTTTTTGGTTTTTGATCGGTGCTGAGGATGGAGATGGGGACGACTTCTTTGGAAGAGAAGGAACACACTACACACAGCAGCACGGATTGGATGAACGGATGGAGGGAAGGAGAAGAAGAGAGCGCGAACCCGACCCACAAGTCCGCGCCCCCCTCTTATACCCCCCTCCCCCCATCCGCGTGTCCGCACATTTCAATCCGCCCGAAGTTTCCGCCCACCGCGCCGCCCATTCCTCCCTATTTCCTGCACCCTTGGCATGCCGGGCCTGCTTCAAGTGCCTGCTTTCGGAGTTACCCACGCAATTGCTGACGTCACCGAGCGCCCAGAACAAGCGCGCAGACCACATCCGCAGACCAGTATCGCCTGTTCGCTTCGACAACAACATGAAGCTCGCACTCTGCCTCGTCGCCGCCCTGTGCGTTTTGAGCCTCCTCGCTGCTGCGGAAGCTACGGTACTAGCTAACGAGCCCCTGCATGGTGACACCCACGGCATTTATGTCCAGCGCTCGTTGACACACGAAGAACTGATCATCTCTCCCCCCCCCATTGACGTTCTTGCTGGTAGGACAAAAAGGGACCCAAGATCACGAACAAGGTTTACTTTGACGTCGGTACGTTCTCCTCCAGCCTCTGCATCGAACAGTAGTGCAGCATCACAAAGGAGAGGAGGGTTTAGTGACATACTCGCGCTGTGGTCGTCGTCCGCAGAAATCAATGGTAAGCTGGAGGGCCGCATCACGTTTGGGTACTGCGCCACTCCTAGCCTCACATCTTTACTGCTCCTTCCTTGTTGCTGCTGCTGCTGACGGTTGCCGTGTCCCTACGACGCAGCCTCTACGGCGGCACCGTCCCCAAGACCGTCGAGAACTTCCGCGCGCTGTGCACTGGCGAAAAGGGCATTGGTAGCAAGGGCAAGGCGCTCCACTACAAGGGCTCTTCCTTCCACAGGGTCATCCCCAACTTCATGCTCCAAGGTACGGCGCCACCACGCGGCATCTTCTTCGCCCCACTGCTTGTGTTCACACCATTCTCTCCTCTCTCGGCTGACGCTGGGTTCCGCAGGTGGCGACTTCACCCACGGTACTGGTGTGGGCGGCGAGTCCATCTACGGCGACAAGTTTGCTGATGAGAACTTCAAGCTGAAGCACACCACCCCCGGTCTCCTCAGCATGGCCAACGCCGGCAGGGACAGTACCGTTTCCCACTTTCGATTGCATGATCCCCTTGTCGGCGAGCCGTGATGAATGTCGCTAACACCGTTCCGTTCGCTCCGCGCAGCCAACGGATCGCAGTTCTTCATCACCACCGTCGCCACTCCTTGGCTGGACGTACGGCACCATCACCGCGTCAGCCTCGGCGTACGCAGTAGCTGATTGTGTAAATGTATGTACACCACACCCACGCAACAGGGCAAGCACGTGGTGTTCGGTAAGGTGCTCGAGGGCTATGACATCGTCAAGAAGCTCGAGTCGCTCGGCAGCCAGTCCGGGAAGCCCAGCGCCACCCTTACCATCGTCGATTCGGGCGAGCTCCCCCTCTCCGAGTAGACAACTCCCCTCAACGTGGAACCGGGTGGTGCGCCTGCTCTCTCCTTCTGCTGCCTCTCAGCGCGATTAGCCCCTTCCCCCACAAGAGGCGCTTGCACCACCGCCCTTCCCCTTAGACGCAATAGAGATAACAACATCAACATGATGCGCCCACGGGAGGAGAGTTCCCTCATCAACCCCCTAGTCCCCATTACCCCAGGCCTGCCCTTAGTCGAGACGGGAATGTTTGGGATCTCCACCGGACGACCTTGGTGGCTTGTTGTTGCTCCATGTTGGTAAAAACTCCTCGCGCAAGAGACGAGGGCACAGGAGCCAAGGGAGAGAGGCGCGCAAGCGACATCATCCATGCCGCACGATAGCCACGCGCACGTTTCCCGAGAGCTGACTAGAAGGGCTCACCCTACTGATCGCCACGCCTGCGTCCGCCACGGCTCTGGGTGGGCATGAGGAAGGAACCCAGTGTGAAGTTGGATGGCCTGTCGCCTCCCTCGCGATCACGTCCGCCACGGCCACCGCCGCCCTCGCGATCACGTCCGCCACGGCCTCTGCCGCCGCCCTCCCCGAACCTCCTCTCCTCTGAGCACACAAACGATGCGAGCATGAATCAGCCCAGTGTCTGTCTGTATGAGCGCGAGGTAGAGAAGAGGCATAACGCACCGCGCTCGCCGCCACCGGCTTCGTCGCCCTCCTCACGCCTCGGGCGGCCACGACCCCTTCCGCCGCCTCCGCCGCCGCCTCCGTTGTCCTGTGTGTGGCGTTTAGTGTACTGTTGTCGGCTGCGGGCGCCGGTAAAGAGGGGAAGGAGGGAGGGGTACGTACGCGCTCCTGGAACATGGTGGCCTTGGTCACCCTCTCGGCAGCCTGGTCAACAGCCTCAGGCGAACCTTCGATGACAACCTCCTCGTCGTCCTCGTCTCCCGGAGGGATCTTGATCTTGGCGCCGGTCTCCTTGATGATCTCGCGGATGGTCTTGCCGCCCGCGCCGATGATCAGCTTGTGCTGGTGCTTGGGCACCCGCACGGTGATGCGCGTGTAGTCCCCGCTGTAGAACTCCTTCTCCTTGGCCTCCTTCTGCTCGAGGGAGAGGGAGACAGAGCAGAACAACACCGGCAACGAGGTCAGTCGCGATCACGCAAATTCACTGCGGGCGCGAGATCGACACTGCCGGCGTAGAAGGGAGGTGGGGA
This sequence comes from Acanthamoeba healyi, assembly GCA_000826305.1. Lineage (NCBI taxonomy): Eukaryota > Discosea > Longamoebia > Acanthamoebidae > Acanthamoeba > Acanthamoeba healyi. The sequence goes on along the minus strand of CDFA01025037.1, from coordinate 17,091 downwards.
GAGATTCATGATGACGTACAGCGACTTCGACTTCCTTGCGCTTGTTGACGATCTCCTCAACGAGCTCGCGCGCCTTCTCGGTGGCCTCAGCGCGGCCGCGAATGACGACTTCTTCGGCGTCCTCGTCGGTGGGGAAGGCGACATCGGCGCCGCTGGCGGTGCGGATGCGCTTGAGCGTCTTGCCGCCCTGGCCGATGACGAGACCGCGCATGGCGCGAGGAACGACAACCTTGATCTCGACAGCGGACTTGCCGAGGACCATCAGCTTGAGGTTCTTCTTCTTGGTGTAGTCCTCGGGCAGGAGGCCCGCGTTGTTGCGCACGTCGCCATCGGCGCCGTGCTGCATGAGGAGCTCGATGAGATGGGCGTTGCCGCTCACCACCGCCTTGTGGAGGGGGGTGGAGCCGGCGTGGTTGGTCTTGTTGACATCGGCTCCCTTGTCGAGGAGGAGCTTGGCCACAGTGAGGCGGCCCTTGAGCGCGGCCGCATGGAGGGCCGAATCGCCCCAGTCGTCCGTCTCATCGACCGAACGCCCCTCCGCCAGGAGCTTCTGCACCTCGCTGATCTGGTTGAGGAGAGCCGCTACCGTGAGGTTGCCACTATTGGCGCTGCTCGTCGTGCTGCTGCTGCTGCTGCTTCCGCTCATCTCGTTCTTGGCTGGTGTGTAGTGTCGTGTGCGCAGTGGCCCAGCCGAATCTCTCTGCCCCCCCCGCACCAAAATAAATTTGAATTTTTTTTGTGTAAATAATAAAATCGTCTAGACAGGGACGCCCGTGCGCACACCCTCTCCACGCAACCCACACGCACATGGTGTATGTACATACAATTGCTTTGTTCGTTATAATCCAAGGAGGGCGCGAACATCACCTTAGCGTCACATCCACGCAACCCAATGACCAACCACACACACACGGACCGGCGACGATGAATACTTGATCGCGCCGTGGACTGAGCGGTGCGAGCGCGTGCACGGAGGCGGGATCGGGGATGGTACGAGACGTGTCCGCGACGTGGCACTATGGCATCACTGCGGTGGCGTGACATAGCCACCAGCGAGGACCACCACAGCGCATATGAGCGCCACCATCACAATGCCTGTCACAAGGCCCACCTGTCGTTCACATCCCGATGCCCACACGCCGTGGTGAGGTGGCGGGAATCACGTGTCCGTGCTCAGCGCACGCGGGGAGAGATTGAGGGAAGGAGGCACACATACGGCGATGGTGGCGTTGGTGGATGCCAGGTTGCAGCATGCGCAGCACCACGCACACGCTCCGTCCTCCTTCCATGGACCTGGCCGACACCCCGTTCGTCAGCGGTCCTCGAAGTTTGTGGTGTTGGGGGGGGGAATGAACGTCGCTTTCCTCTCCCATGTGCAAAAGAGAGAGACAAAGAAACGATCGTGGGCGCTGGTGGCGAGATGGGGCTGGAGATGAGGTGGCAGGGTATTTGTGGGGGGAGGGGGTATACCGCAGTTGCAGCAGCGGTTTTCGTTAAAGGGGTCCACGGCCATGCCCCGCGAAAGGGGGTCAGTGCGTGCGGCAGCCAGTGTCTTCTTCCCCATGTCGCGTTCGTTTTGCAAGTTCGGGCAACCCGGGGCACGCACGTCTTTCGTGGTTGTCTAGTTTTTGCTTGTGTGTGCCCCCAATTGGCAGGTATCGGAGTCACGGACTAAAAGGTGGCACACAATTGGTGACCCACTTGCCCATCACCCTCGGGGCCAGCAGAGCTTCTTCTGAGTGGGGAGATGGCCTCTCTTGTCTCCTGTATGCACTTCAGGCTCAAGCCATCCCAACCCAAATTTTGTTGAGATACTGACTGGAGCACCCATAACTCTTGCAGGGCTTTGCAAGGTGTCAGCTGCACCATGCTAATCAATGCATACACCCCCTGATGAGAGTAGCCTGCTCTTGAAATACGTCCAAACAGCAAAGAACAGCAATGACAACAAAAACCCTTGGAAAAAAAAATCCCGGCCGTTCCTGCCTTTTCCGGCACGCGCGCGACCGGCAGGAAAAGAAGCCAAAAACGGACAATGCCACGAATTAATTTATAAATAAAATCCAAAATAAATTCGTGGCGGAGGGGGCGCACAGGCCAAGCAAGCAAGTAAAGCGGGAGGAGATCGAGTCCCGCGCTCGTATCACCCATCTGCGACGTCTTCTCCTCCGCTAAGAGCCGCCCTTCCTCTCTCCTGCCCCCACCATAAGGAAGGCTTCCAGCCGGCTGGCCCTCTCTTTATCGATCCGCCGGCCACATACACAAAACATGCCCCACAGCCAAGATATCGGATTGGAGCAGCTCACCAAGTATTTCCACCTGCCCATCAACGCCGTGGCGAAAGAGTTGGGGGTACGTGCTGCCCAGCTCGAGATGGGGGGGGGTGCAGGATCGATCGGGATCCTCCGATCGTGATCTTCAGTCTTTGACGAACGTCGTTCATCGCCAGGTCTGTGCCACGGTGCTCAAGAAGATATGCAGAAAGAATGGCATCCCCAGGCACGCCCTCTCCCGATCCATTCACTCAATTCCAAAAAGCTAATGGGGCACCATTTGTTTTTGTTTTATTTGTCTGGGGGCAGGTGGCCGCATCGAAAGATCAAAAGGTGAGGAAGCCCCCCTCTCTCAACGCTACCCCCCAAGGTGGTGACGATGACCGAGACTTGAAAGAGATGCTAATGCTGGGCGCAGCTTGGACAAAATGATAGGGTCCCTGCAAGCAATTTCGCCCAAGAGCCCGGAGGACGAAGAGCGAATCAAGCAAGAGATCGCCGCCCTCATCAACAAACGGCGCTATCTTATCACGAACCCCAACTCTCTCGGTACGGAACGTTCTTGCATGTTGCTGTGGTGGTGGTGGTGGTCACGCGCTAGAGGCTCACACGGCTCTCTCTTCTCCAGTTAAAATCAAAAAGACACACACCACTACCACTACGAGCACGAGCAAGGGACCCAAGAGGAAGGTTGCCACCAAGCAGGAGCTACCGAGCGACGGTGCAAGCGAAGAGAGCGAGCTCTCGCCAGCTTTCCTTGATGCGGATATCCTTGACTGGGATGGGCTCACCTCCTGGCAAGGGCCTCCCTTCACAGACGCCGACCTGGCTGCCGTACCCTATGACAGTCCGCTTGGTACGTGCACAGGACGTGAACATGTCCATCTATGCTTTAAAGCCTCAGTTCAAGCCACGACCTTCCTGCGCTTTTTATCGTTGTGATCCTCACACTAACACGAATCCTCATCTGTGAATGTCAACGCTGTACTCATCAGGGAGAGCGCTGTTAATGAAGCCATGCCCGCTCGATCAGCTCCCCAGAATCCTCTCTACCGTCCAACCTCACCACGCCTCTTCCTCCTCCTCTCGCCCGCACCCTCACATGGCTATGCCTCATGGTGGCCCGGGCTCCTTCTCTCCCTTCTCTCTGCACACTACGGGACCGCGGGTGTCAGCGTTCTCGGCCAAGCTGCCCGATATCGGCGTGGCGGAGCCAGTTCCTGGCACCCTTTCCACGTCCGATTCCACGACCGCAGCTGCAGCGACAGCCAAGCTGGACATCCTCGAACCCAATGTGCTCCACCCTTCCGTCAATCCGCTCCCCTTTACCGCCCAATATGGCATCCACCCCATCACCCAGACCATGGTCGGCCCCGCTACCGAGTGGAGAGACGCGCTTCCCTCGTGGTACTCGGATGAGTACGCCCTCTCTTCTCGGGCCCTCCTTGGTCTTCCCGCCGACTTTGGTACCATCGCCGTCCCGGCACCAGAGCCCGCCGCCGCGACGGAGCTCCCTGAAGGGCCCCGACAAGGACAGCCTCTCCCGCACCCGCATTCCGGACAGCCCTACCAGCACCCTGCCGGCGATGCGGGCGGCGTCATGGCAGTTCTGGACGACGACAGCAGCCCCCAGAACTTCCTTGTCGCAGGCACCGAGGAAGGCAGCGCGGTCGCCCTCGATGGCGTTGCCGACCCCTCCATCTTCGATCACCTCCTGTAGTTCACTTCATCACCACCAGCCACCAGCCACACCTCCGCTCCCCATCGCGCTCCCGCCGCTCCTTTCACCACCCCACCGCGGCCACCCGTTCTCCTCCCCGCCAGGCGACAGCGTCGCTGCCCCTCGGGGATCAACTGTACAGAGAGAACTGCAAAGGGACAACATATGCGTGCACACACATACACCACGTACACAGCACTACCCCCTCTACTGAGTGATGATCCACCACCACCAGCATCAGCAGCGGCAGCGCAGCGAAATGGAGACCCAAGCCTGGTCGCGGAGAAATTTAAAACACGTTTTATTTTTATTTGGATTGCATTTTCTTTTTTCTTCTCTGTTTTAAATCGAATATAAAATAGCGTGGCGTGACCGCCGCTAGCAAGGGGCAGCTGCAGGCCACCACCTCGTCGTCGCCCCCAATGCAGCTACTGCGGCAGCGCGTTACCAGCTGCGGACCCTGCTCCCGGAGTGCTGCCGCCGCCGCCCTCTCAGGTCGTGTCGCGGGACACGGACCCACAACGCTGCATGCGCGACGCTCCCTCCTCGCGGACGTGTTGTCCGCCACCCCACCACGCCGTCATCACCAGCACCAGCAGCAGCAGCTAGGCCAACGTTGGTCCGTCTGCTCCTCCGACTCCGGAGTGGGTGGTACCAGTAGTAGCTACGCGTCGTTGTTCGTCGCTCACACGGCGTGGCGGCCTCCCACCTCCGCTGCCCTCCCGCTACAGCTGCCGTTGCGGCGCACCTACTCCTCCCTGTCCCTGTGGCGGACAGGCACCACCACCACAGGCACCGGCACCAGCAGTGCCAGCAGCAGTGCCACGGCGAAGCGGGGCCGAGAGGTGGGAGTGGAGCACGCGGTGGCGCGCCTCACCGCCCTCAGGACCGCCGGACGGCGGGCCCGCGAGACGGGTGCAGGCGTGGAGGAGGTGCCCGCCCTCGTGGGCCGCACGGCGGTGCGCAGTTCGGAGGACGCCGAGCGGCTTCTCTACGCCCTGGCGAAGCTCGCCGACCATCAGCAAGAGCGGCAGCGGCCGGGAGGCCCGCGAGCCGGCGTCGAGGCCGTTGAAATGGCGCACGCTCTGGCGCTGCGACGGATGCGGGAGGCGGGCGTGCCCATGAACATCAACCTCTACCACATGTGCCTTCGTTTCCATCGTCGGTCTCAGGAGCAGGCGCATCGCCTTCTTGAGGACCTTCTCGCGCAGGGCGTGCGCCCTACAGCTGCCACGTTTGACGTGCGCCATACCTCCCCCCCTCGTGCAATTGCCTCCAGTTCCCTCTCCTATGCACTCTGGCTCACCCGGCGCAACAAACACAGATCATGGTCGACATCTACAGCATGGGACGGCCCAAGTCGCGCTGGCTGCGCGAGGCTGTCGAGCTTTTCCACAGGCACTCACCGAGCCTCGCTTCTTCCCCCTCGACGATGGTCCCCTCCCTTCTCACCTTGAAAGAGCTACAACCGCGATGTGTATGCGTGCGTGCGTGTCGTGTCGGCAGGTTCATCGGGATGGGCGTAGAGGGCATGCCTAGCCTGCCGGCCTTTCGCCGCCTGATCCAGTTCTGTCACCGGGCAGGTGACATCAACCAGTACCACCACTCCACCACCATTGCGCCCCAGCCACTCGGTGGCCTCTCACAACCGTGCTTCGGCGGGGGTTAGGGCATTCGAGCTGTACGAAGGGTTGCGAGCCCTGGGGTTGCGAGCCGACATGGACACCTACATCTCCCTCCTTGCTCTCGCCCACAGGTACCCTTTCTTTCACCCACTCTCCTGCCCGATCCGCGTTTGCTGCGGAATGGACGAGTGGACAGCGTGTTCTCGCCGCGGTTGACATGATTGGGGATGGGGGGTGAAAAAGATGTGGAGACGACGAGCGCGTCAAGACCCTTTGGACGAAGATCACGCTAGCAGGCATTGAGCCCAACACACGTCTCGTCAACTCCTTTATTGCCAACTGCAACAGCCCCCAACGTGCCATGGTAGCGTTCAACAGGTGCCCGTCTCCTCTTCGGTTGGTGCCCTCGATGGAGACTGACCTGTCACGACAGAATGGCTGAGGCTGACCTCAAGCCTGACGTGCACACCTTCGCTGCGCTTATCACCACCCTCGCCCGCGCTGGTACGATCATCACAAAGCCTTTTGATTGGTTGATTGATTGACGCGCTTGTAACGCGTGGGTGAGCATATTAATAGGGCATGTCGATGATATGCGGCGAGTGTACCACCTCATGCGCTCTCTCGGCCTCGGCAATCCTGCCATCTATGCCACCCTTCTGTCGGTACGTCCATTACCCCCCAGACATCCATTTTTTGGCATTCTTCAGCTCCTATGCGCCCTTCGTGATCCAGCGCTCACGGCACGTCGACGCCTACAGGTGCATGTCCAAGGACCGTCTGCCGACGCGTGGGAGGCCAAGCGCATATGGAGTGAGATGCTCAGCAGTGGACTGCCCATCACGCACTCTGCTCTCAGCGCCATGGCGCACGTCCACTGCTCCCATTCTGGCGCGCGCGCTGCCCTCGACTTTCTCAAAACGTGCGTACTCCTCTTTCCCCCCCCC
>CDFA01025034.1:1681-15370 GCA_000826305.1 Acanthamoeba healyi | reverse complement strand
GTGCGAAGGCGGAAGAAGCCCTTGTGCAGCTTTCGGCGACATACGAAGCCCGCCATAATTGGTGGGTTGCCCCAACCCTTACTTGGTAAGCGACCCTCCGGTTTTCGCTCACTCTACTGCGGGCCAATTGGCAGCGGCCGCGGATGTAAGCGTTTGTTGGGGCAGGTTGGGAGATGTGTTGGGGACGTACCACTGGCACCAGAGTTTGCGACGGCTAGTGGAGGTTACAGGTTTGTGTATTTGAAGAATAGAAAGATAATCAGAGAGTAGAGGGAGAGAACCAAACACCTAGTCTTTGATTCTAGCGAGGAAGTGAGGGAGTGTGGAAGCCGGAGGAAGGAGCTTAGTTGTCCTTGTTCCTGTGGCTGGGGGTGGTGCCGCGCCACCACTCGGCGGCCTCAGTCTTGAGCTCGTTGATCTTGTCACCGAGCTTGTCCATGACGCCCTCCTCCTCCTCGTACTGGGCCTTGTTGCGGTCGCCGGCGCGCTTCATGCGGTTGGCGATATCCTCGCCCTCGTACTTGAGCTCGCGCGACTTCTGCTTGCCAAGCCTCTTGGCCTCATCGAACGACTCCTTGGCGTCCTCCTTGGCCTCGCGCATCGAGTCGCCCATATCGCGGCTCTTCCTGCGGGCCTTGTAGCCCATGTCCTCGCCCTTGCGCATGATCTCCTCCTCGGTCTCCTTGATGGCCTGACCAGCGCGCTGGGCCTTGTCCTTGACGACGTCGACCACGTACTCGCCGCTCTCGCGCAGCTTGCGGCCAGCGGCGTCGGCCTTCTCCTTGACGTTCTCCTTGAGGTCCTGGGCGCTGCGGCGGAGGTCCTTGCCCTCCTCGCTCAGCTTGCGGCCAGCGGCGTCGGCCTTATCTTTGACGTTCTCCTTGAGGTCACGGGCGCTGCGGCGCAGCTCCTTGCCCTCCTCGCTCAGCCACTCCTGCGACTGGCGGCGCTTCAGGCGGGCCTGATCGCCGACATCGCGCATCTTCTCCTTGCCCTCCTCCCAGAGCTCGTCGGCCTCGCCCTTGAGGTCGCGGCTGCGACGCTGGGCCGAGTCGCGCATCTGGCGGCCGGTACGGCGGGCCTTGTCGCTGGCCTCGTCGATGTCCTCGCGGGCCTCCTCCTTGGCTCGGCCGCCCATGTCCTTCATGCCCTCCCAGGCGCGCTCGCCCTTCTGCACGACCCACTCCTCGGCGTCGCGGGTCTTGTCCATGGCCATCTCGGCCAGGTCCTCGCCCTTCTCGTAGACCGTCTTGACCACGTTGCTCATCTTGGAGCCCACGGCGCCCAGCACGCCGGCCGAAGCCGCGGCATAGTCATCGAGGTCGCTCACGTCGAGGCGATCGCAGATCTCGTCGGCGCTCAGCCTCTTCCTGCTGCCCAGCATCCTCTCGAGGTCGTCACCGTAGTGCTTAAGGAACATGTGACACTGCAAGTACAACCACAATCGCCACCACTGTCACCATCACTGCTTCTTCAGGGGAACTAGGAAGAGAGCGTGTCCGTACAGCGCGCTGGTCCTCCTCGCCGAACTTGTAGCAGACCTCATCGCGAATGCGCGAGTGCTCGAGGGGCAGATCCCTGTCCTGCAGGTTCTTCTTCTTCACGATGTTCGTGGCCCTGCGGCAGACTGTAAACAGAACCAACCATGCGTGAGCACCACATCTGGAGATGCTAAGGCTGGGGGGTGGTGGCGTACTCTCGTGAGCATCGGATTGCTGGCTGCGACGGTTGTACATGCTGTTGTGATGTGTGAGTAAATGGGCTAGGCTCTTGGTTTGTGTTGGTGTTAGTTTGTTGATGAGAAAGCTGGAGAAGGCCTTGTGCGGTACTACTTATACCCCAAGCGCCTCCCTCGCCATCCTTGGCTTCGGTGGGAATTCAAGCGAAGGGAACACTTGGCTCCACGCCCGCCTAGATTTCTTTCAATTTCCGATTGTTTTGCCGTTTTTACCAGGAACTCTTGGCCGCTCGCTGGCTGCTGGTCCCGGCCTGGCAGTTGCTGCGTTCAATCGGCTGGCGACTCTGGCACGCCAACCTCGTTGGCCGCGTCGGACTCACAACTCTTTGCTTTCGTCCTTTCGGGCTATGTCTGATACCTGATGGGTCCCTGCTTCGCTCATGAACTCTCTTCTGCTTTCCTTTGGCTCGGAAACTGTCAGAGCAACCTGCCAGCCCCAGCCACGCTGGACCGCATCCCACAACATCACGCTCAACCGATCGCCTATCCAGCAATACACCACTCGACCATCCAACACTGCAACTGCACCACTACTACCAACACCAGTACTAGTACTAGCACCAACTACCGCAATGAGGAGAAGAGCGACACAAGTGGCGGCCATGTACCTGCGCGCTGATGCAACCGAGGTGCTCATGAAGGACCACCAAAAGGTGCAGGGCATGCTGCGCACCATCATCTCCAGCGCCGGTACGCTCCATGAGAAACTGGTTGTCCAGTGTGAAGCGATCGTCTCCCTCCTGACGAGCTAGTTTCCATCCACCAGCAGACACCAAGACAAGGAAGGAAAACATGAACCTGGTTATCTTTGAGCTGTCCCAGCACTCTGCCGTCGAAGAGCAAGTGCGTGACCTCTCTCTAGTGTGCCTTGTGGTGCGCGTGAACAGCCAACTAACACTGCGATCACCTCACATGGTGCTGCAGATCCTCTACCCTACCCTAAGGCACCTCCACGACAATGGCGACAAGTTGGCTGACCGCGCCATCGAGGAGCACCTTACGGTCAAGGTAAGTTGACCACGTGCGCCATTGTGCTTCGCAGACTCGATGATTGGACTCACCATGCAACCACAGAAAGAGCTGGACGCCCTGGACAAGATGGACGTGAACGACTCCAAGTTTGTGACCACGGTGGAGAAGCTCAGCAAGGACCTCGACAAGCACATCAAGGAGGAGGAGTCGGACATCTTCCCTGTCCTCAGACAGATGTACGCTTCGTCTCTGCCTCCCTCTGACAAGTCTGAGTACTGACTAACAGGACTATGACCGCATAGGTTGTCTAAGGAGGACCTGGACAAGATGGGCAACCTGCTCGAGAGTATGAAGACTGTGTCGCCCACCAGGCCGCACCCCAACATGCCCGCGACACCGCCTTACAACGTCATGGCCGGCCCCCTGGCCGCCTTCCTCGACCGCGTGCGCGATCTCGGCCGTTCCTTCCCCAAGCAGTAAAAAAGCGGACAAGCAGTTTGTCCGCAAAAATCCATAAATGATTTGAAAAAGAAAAGATTCGCTGAACACGAACCACAGCTTTCGCAACCCTCTGTGAATCTCGAGCCATCTCAAGTCATCTCCTCTTGAGTTTGCGAAGATGGGAGACGTTTTTGTGGACGACATGATGCTGGCAACTCTCATGAGCATGGGGTTCGACGCAGCCATGGCGCGCCAGGCTCTCGCCGTCAGCGGCAGCTCATCCGTCGACACCGCCCTCGGTAGCCCCCTTCTCCTTCTCTCCCATCCTTTTCTTCTGCCGACTTGGATCGCACGTTACATTGATTTTCATCCTCGAATGCAGAACTTATCCTGAGTGGCTCCCTGGTCGACATGGTCGACGTGCCACAACACTATGAGGAGCAACCTAAGTACGGCAACTACCTCCTTGGACGCCGGGTGGAGCAGTGGTGGCTGTGCAAGGCCAGGCGGAGGTTGTGTGTTGTTGTTGTTGTGGTTGTTGCTGATGGTGGGGCCTTGTGTGGCTGTGCGCAGGCCTGCGCAGGCTCTTCGAGGCAACACGCCCAAGAAGATGGAACCGCCACCACAGCCGCAGCTTGAGTTTGATCCATGCGAGATCACTGCCGACTATGATGGTGCGCCGCCACCTCTCTGGTAAAGTGTTGCGCGAAGTGAAGACACACCAGGTGATCACCTGCACTTGAGTGCTGACTAGAGCGTGATGTGCGCATTGAACAGACTATGAGGGCAGCCAAAAGGAGAAGAATGTCAACTTACGGCAGTCTACCGAGGGCACAGAAGGATACGACTACGACGATCTGGACTTTTCTGGTACGCAAAGCGGATGCACGTTGCTATCTGATGTTTAGGCCAGAGAGAGAGAGAGAGAGAGAGAGCCTCATCTCGAGAGCGATAAACAGATGGTGCTGCGCTGGGTATACCCGAGCGCGAAGCCACCAAAGTTAAGTGTATGGACGAACGCAAGCTCGGTACGTGCAAGTCATGTGAGAGCATTTCTGGACGCGTCTGGTTTTTGCTGATGCGCCGCTCTCTTTGCGTGATCAGCCGAGGCTGCGGCCACCGAGATACGCAAGATCATGTCCCTCACCGGCTTTGGCTTCTCGGATTCTGCTGCCCTGCTCAAACACTACAAGTACAGCTCTGGAGCGCCATGTCGTTGTCCCCTCAGTCCGTCCTATGTACCCACTCAGCCGATTTACTGTACACCTAAACTCAGGTGGGACGCTGAGAAACTTACCGAGCGCTACTTTGAAGACCCCGAGAAGGTGGCCGCTGCTGCGGTACGTTGCTCACTTTGCTGGCGGACGCTTTGTGGTATGCGAAGCTGACATTCGCTTCGTCGTCCAAGGGTGTGGTGCTGGATGAGCACTCGGACGATCCCATCGAAGGTGATTGCCTCATTTGTGGTGACGAGATGACGCCGGAAGATGCCAGCATATCGCGCTGCGGCCATGCGTTCTGCAACATCTGCTGGCAGGGTACGTTTTCACGCATCAGCTGTAGCTTTCTTTCGACTTCACTTATGTGATCGGCACAGGGTACCTGGAGCTTAAGATCAATGAGGGCGAAGCGCTGGGAGTACCTTGCATGATGCACAAGTGCGGCAAGGTGGTTGACTCGAATCTCGTCAAGCGGACAGTCTCGTACGGGCACCATGTTCTTGTCTTCTTCTTCCTTGGCTCCTTCGAGTTCTGACGTTGTTAACGCTTGGTACCACGACCACTGCAGGCCGGCGGTGTACAAGAAGTACACCAACTTCATCACCAAGGGCTTCGTGGATCAAAATCCCCATATGCAGTGGTGTCCTGCCCCGGGCTGCACCAACGCAGTGCTCTGTGAGCTCAGCACTGGTACTTTCCACCAACGTGCACGTTTTCATTCGCGTGCTCGGCTGCAAAGGGAAGCTGACAACGCAACAAATTCCTATGAGCTCAGAGCTGAGAGTGCCGTGCGACTGCGGCTACCGATTCTGTTTTATGTGCCACGGCGAAGCGCACGCCCCGGCCAAGTGCGACGAAGTACGTCCTCAGCCAGTTTCCTCTTGTCCCCTAAGAGTCGCTCATCGGTTGTGAGTGTTGACGTGCGCAGATGAAGAAGTGGGATCAAAAGTGCAAGGACGACAGCGAGACCGCCAACTGGCTTTCGGCCAACACCAAGGATTGTACGTCGTGCCCCATTCCCCGTCTTTCTGTGCTGAGCTGATCTGATCTGATCCAACGGCTTTATTCGCAGGCCCCAAGTGCCACACTGCCATTGAGAAGAACGGTGGCTGCAACCACATGGTACTTGTTCCACATTTGTGACTCCAAGCAGTATTCATCTCATTCGCCTTCTCACAGACGTGCCGAAGCGCCAGTTGCCAATACGAGTTTTGGTACTGTAACCGCGAATACTGCGCTCGATTATCCACTCACTCACATTCACTTCTCACATACATCGAATGTTTCCCTGAAGCTGGATATGCATGGGCGACTGGAAGAACCACTCAGCTTGTAACCGCTACGACGCAAGTGAGGGACAGGCCGAAGTACGGCCCCTCTCCGTAACCTTCTTACCTTGACAGCAAGTATACGGGATCTGTATGGGCACCCGATCTCACCCTGGGCTCGTCGAACACTCAGGATAAGGACTCGAGCACCGCACGAAAGACGCTGGAGCGTTACCTTCACTACTACCACCGCTATAAGGCTCACATGGATTCTCAGGTGCGTCTGTCGCCTGCCATTCGCGAAGAAGAACGACGACACTAACGATCGCTGCGATCATTGCGGCGTGCTTCTCTAGAAATTCGAGAACGAGCTGCGTCAGAAGGCCGTGGAGAAGATGGTCGACCTCAGGGCTCGCGCCGAAACAGAGAGGAGCTCCAACGTGGACTACATCTTCAACGCCACTGAACAGCTCATTGAGGTGAACACGTTTCCACACTGCCCTTTTCCTAAATCATTTGCTTACGTCGACCCGTGTGTGCAGTGTCGCCGCACGCTCAAGTACACATATGTGGTGGCCTTCTACCTGACCGATCTCAGCTCGGAGAAGAACCTCTTTGAGTGGCTGCAAGAGGAGCTCGAGGTTACCACCGAGTTGCTATCGGGCGTGCTGGAGAAGCCCATCGAGGGTACCGCGGAGGAAAAGCGCAAGATCATCGACCTCACCAGTCTCGCCCGCACGCGCCTGGAGCATCTCCTCGAAGGCATCCGAGATGGTACCACTCACCTGCACCCAACCAGATGCTCATCCACACATCACGCACAACCTCTCAGTCACTGCTGAGCCGCTCACACTCCCACCCCTCCCCAACGCGCATCCCAAGGCCTCACGCAGGGCGCTCGCTTCACGCCGGACGGACGCGAGATTCGCAGCTCGAGCGAGGGAACGGCTGCTACCGCCCGTGGAAAGAAGGCTACCTCTCCTGCTAAGCCCCCGGCGACCAAGGAAGCCACAAAGCGCGGCAAGAGGCGCGGTCTCTTTGGTCGAGGCTGATGATGACACCAAGGCCAAGGGGCGTAAGTGTGGGTTGGTTCGTTACGGCCAATCACACGCACAGCACAAAAAAAGACGAGAATGAAAGCAAGAGAAGAAAATAAAGGAAATCTTAAGATTTTTTGGCTGGTGAGTGCTCCGACGACGTGCGGGGGCGGTGACGCGAAAGCGACAGAGAAGGAAAACGACACACGCGTGGAGAGAGGGAAGCCACCACCCAGCCCGCTGCACGGCGGAAGCACGAAGCTTATAAGACAATAGACAGCAGGCGGAGAAGAACGAAGCGCGCACGAAACACCGGTGCATCAAGCAAGCACGCCCCCCTCTCCAAAATCCTTCTCGCTCTTATTATCAAACAGAAAACGGAGAGGGATAGATTAGATCGAAATATAAGATCGAAGAGCGAAGAGATAAAAAGAGAAGAGATAGAGAAGCGAGATGAACAAAGAGACAGAGGGGGCGGATGGAGCGGGTGGCGGAGGCGAGGATGAGGTGATGCGACTGCGACGGGAGAAGGAAGAGGCCGCGGCTGAGTCACAGCGCTTGAAGACCGAGCTCCAGAACGCCTGGGAGGAGATGCGCGAAGCCTGGGAGGTGCGGGAGGAGGACGAGGAACACCTGCGACAGCTGCTCGTCCGGCTCGAGGCACGCAACGCCGACCTCGAGCTGCGCGACCGCGAGCTGCGGGGTGACCTCTCGCGTCTCTCCGATGCCGAAACCTCGCTCGCCCACTCGCTGCTCCTTCACAAGCTCGTCTACAAGGCCTTCCACAAAGGCTTCCTCAACGACGAGGAGGAGGAAGACGACCCGCCCGGCAGCGCGTCGCGCCTCCACCCCGACCTCGTGACCCGCCGCCAGGAGCTCAACCAGATCGATTCCTTCGTCCAGCGTAAGCGGCTCGAGCGCCAGGCCAAGGAGAAGGCCGGCAGCGGCGACATGCCGTCCGTGGCCTCTTCGCCCGCCATCAGCACCACCAGCAGTGCGTCATCCATTACTCTGTCGTTGTCGAGCGAGGACCCCGCCGGATCGATCGCTGTCGGCACGCCTACCATAACGCCCACTTCATCGTCGGAGATAACGATCGCGACTGTCGGCGAAGAACAGGCGCCGGCGGCGAGCGCCTCCAACGTCATGCCCGAGGTTGAGACTGCGCCCGTGTCTGCGCCCGCGGCCACGGCGGCGGCTGGTGGCGGAGGCGCGTTGGCGCGTTCGGCAGTGGCGGGTGCGGCGCATGGCGCTGTGGATCACGTGCGACAAGGCCCTCCTCTCAACACAAGCAGCGGTGGGCTTGGCGGTGCAGGACCCAAGCCGGCGCTGAAGAGGGAGGGCGGATCGGGTGTGAAGGGACGTGTAACCATCGCCGAGGTCGTCAATCCCATGAGCGCCGTCAAGAGCAACCTGCCGCCACCTCGCTCTCCCATGAAGAAGCCCGATGTACGCACAGGACTTCGCTGTTATTGTGTTGCGCTTTGGTCTTTCCGGACTTATATGGTGCTCTTGCTTCTATCCCTCAATAGGAGACAAAGGCCACCAAATTGCCACCGACACACCATGGACAGAGCGGACATGGTCACGGCCACGGCCATCATGGCCAACATGGGCACCACCAGCAGCCCGTCAAGCATCACCCGACTACGCTCCAGGATCTATTCGTGGCGGCGGCCACGCCAGCCCCCATGTCGCCTAGGCCGCGAGCCAAGGGCGAGGCTCAGCCCCAGCTTCAGCTTCCACACGGCTCACCCCGCGGCCACTCCCGATCGCGATCTATGGGCGGACCCCTCGTGGGCATGCCAGCACCTGACCCGACATCAACGGCTGCTCCGATGTCCGCTCGGGGCGTGGTGCCCAAGCCGCCCATGCCCCCTCCGCCTCCTCCCCTTGTCATATCGGTTCCCGGTACGTGTGACGGTCGCGCGGGCGTGCACGTGGGGAGCTAACCATTTGCTAACGTCATCTGCCAACAGGAGATGTGAAGAAGAGCAAGATAGAGCGAGAGATCGACGAGTACTGCGGCGAAGGTCTGAACGAACACGAGGACGAGGACGAGAAGGTGCCTGTGGCCACGCATCGACTCTTGGTCAAGCTGCGCGAAGAGAACTTCTTCGTGCCCACCGCCAATCGTGCCTTCATCAAGACCTGCAACACTTTCCTGGTCAACATCCTCAAGGCCATCAGCTCCTGCGTCAAGGTTTAAACCCCTCACGTTTCTGCTTGATGGCCTCGTGCAGGATGCCCTAATCTTACCTCTCTTTGCACGCACGCATGGACACAGATGTGCAAGCGTGATCTGAAGGCGCAGGCGTTTTGGCTGTCGTACACGACGTCGTTCCTGCACCTGCTAAAGCAGGAGACAAAGGGCAAGCTGGAGGGTATGCGGCAGATCCGCGATCCGCGAAAGAACGGGATCCAGCTCATGTCGGCCAACAAACTCATTCGCAAGATCACCAGCATGCCTGAGACCTCCACCGAATACATCATCCTCTCACGGCGCATCGAAATCTGCGGCTTTGCTTGCAAGCTCCTCCAGATCACGCAACGGTACAGCACGCAGTTCACCACACACCGCACATTATGGCGCACGGCGCCAATGCTTACGGCTGACGTGGCGGCGCCGTGTACGTACGTGCATCACAGGGTGTATTCCAATCTGTTGAAGATCATCACGAAGCAGCTCGAGCCGCTGCTTGTGCCGGTAGTGTTCTATCACAGCCGGACGGCGCCCAGCCCGTTCGTGTCGGCTCACGCCCCTTCGGCGAGCCTCTCCAACCTCCCATCGTACGCAGCCCCCCTGGCCTCTCCGCGCGGTGGTTCCAGTCCGATGCGGTCAGCGAGCGCGGTGGCGGTACCTCCGCTCTCTCTCGCCCCACCGGGCTCGAATCGCGCCCACGCCGTAGGGGCGGGCCTACCTCGCAGCTCATCGACGCCGTCGTTCCTGTCTGGCCTGGCACTCCCCACGAGCGCCCACATTGACTACAGCTGCACCAAGAACGGCAACGACATCCTGCTGGTGCTCTCCAAGATGTTCTACAACCTCATGTCCAACAACGTCTACTGCACCATCGTCCAGCAGTTCTTCACGCAGGTTCGTGTGCTGTGTTCTGTGTTGTGGTGTTCTGTGCGAGACTGACCTGGGAGGTGGGAGCAGGCGTATCACGTAATGGACGCGGCGCTGTTTAACCACCTCATCGATAACGCGCGCCATCTGGCCACGGTGGCCAACGCGCTGGCCGTCAAGTCGATGCTCTCTCAGCTCACTTCCTGGCGAAGACGAGTAAACCTCGTCCACCGCAAATCCAAGTACCGTCCCCTCCCTTCCAGCAAAATGGACGTTTTAGCTCCGAGTCTTTGCGCTTTCGTTCTTCCACTCTTCTCACGTAACGGCATACACACACGACACGCGTTGCAGACAATTCGCGCACATTCGGGAGGCGGTGAACGTGCTTTCGATATCCAAGGCCATGTTCCTTGAAGTCGACACCGCGCAGGCCTTCTCCCACCTCAACGACCTTCAGATCCTCCACCTCCTCGTCTACTTCCAACCCGACGAGTACGTACACCCCTCATCACGCTTCCCCTTGCTTCGCTCAGACTTCGTGTGTCGCGCGTGTGAGCTTGCCGCTGACTCTGTGGGATGGCTGGTCGCAATGGCCAGTTTGGCGCCGGAGCCGGTGCCGGGCAAGGTGAAGCAAAAGCTGCAGGAGCGAAGCCAGCAACACTCCAAGGACCTGTCCCTACACATCGATCCTACCCTCATGTTCACCTACAAGCGCAAGAAGCCCGACACCAGGCACCACTCCAAGTGAAGACCGTCGCACGAGTGCTATTCTCTCTCTTCTCTTCAACCTCCTCCTCCTCGTGTACCATCATCTCTCCTCCGAGTCGCGGAATGCAACCTTGGTCGCTTGCGTCAAGCGTCCTGCGTTGACTTCTTTCGCCAGAAGCGCACCTTGTAGAGGTCCTTGGGCGAGGGCGAGAGGGCGGCCCACTCGATTCGCATGTTCTGGCCCGGGGCGGCTTGCCACTCGTAGTCGCGCACGAGGTACGACGTCATCATCTTGAGCTCCAGCAGCGCCAGCTTCATGCCCAGGCACGAGTGTGCTCCGCCGCCAAACACCACCTGTGGCCACATGATGTGTAAGCGGTGTCGATCGTGGCGTGGAGAGAGGAATGACAGCCGAGGGATGTGTACCCAGGCGAACTTGGCCTTCTGGTCCTCGGCGCGGTCGAGCGAGAAGCGCTCGGGGTCGAACGTCTCCGGGTCAGTGAAGTGGAGAGGGTCGCGCTGTGTGAGGATGATGTTGGCGTAGATTGATCGGCCCGCCTTGAGCGTGTAGCCCTGCATGATGGGAAGAGTGGTGAGAGAGAGACACCGTGCATGTCCGGCGTGGACGTTTAGATCACCCAGCTAGCAGGAGCACGGCAGCACGGAGTGTTAGGTACGCACGTTATACTCCACGTCCTCCGATCCCACTTTGCGGATTATGCCTGTTGCAGGCGGCACCAGCCTCATCGTCTCCTTGATTACCTGCACTCGAACAACAACACGCATCACTTGCTGTGCTTTGGCATGGTGTCCATTGCGCATAAGTGCTCACCCACCTTGTGAAGGTAGACCATGCTGTTCAGCTGCTCGTAGGTGAACCGGTCCTCGCTGTCTCCCACCACCGCCTCCTGCTCCTCGATCACCTTCTGTCGAATGTCTGGCCGCTGCTCGAGCGCCACCATGATGTTGGTGAGGCCCGACGTGACCGTGTGATGGGCCGCAAAGTAGAGGCCTGTCACCATATCGACCACCTCAGACACGGGCAGCTCTAAAGAGACGTGTCCGTATGAGCTCCTCCAGTTAGAGATGTGGGCACAGCCAGCGCACTGTCGGAGAGGGAGCGGAACCAACCTCGCTGGGCCTTGATGAGGGCGAAGAGGTAGTTGTTGAGAATGTCGTCACCCAGGCCGAGCTCTTTGAACTCGATTCGGCGCAGCGGATCGTCGGCCCTCAGCGCCGCCATCTTCTGCTTGATGGCACGGCTTCGCTCCTCCACCAGAGCGCCCACCAGCAACCCAAACTGCCGACGCGACTCGAGGCACTTGCTGTACATGGTGCCCGGCAGCTGTCATCCAGAGCACGCAATGCGTCCTCCAGATCAGTTGATGGCCAAACGTACTGCACTGCACGTGAACACTGTAGTAAGGTGAGGAGAAGCCTCGTACTCTGATGGGCAAGCAGCCACCCAGTCCCCTGTTCATGGTCTCGAAGAGCTCAAACAGGCGGTGTCGCTCGGCGGAGGGCTGTGAGATGTCGGAGCCCCACACCAGCGCGCTGGCATTGTCAAACGCCCATCCCTTGATCTCGGTGTACCTGTGTGTGTGTGTGTGTGTTGCACATCCTTCATCAGTGTCAGATGTGAAAGCTCACTCACGTGTGCATGAATGAATGGGATCCAAAGGTGCACCATTCAAAGCTGCCAAGAGTGAGCCAGCGCTCAACGCGTTGGGCCAGGTTGATCTGCATCTTGGGCAGAATGTTCTGAAGGGTGTTGCGGCCCAGGATGGGCTGCGTGATCATCGCGCGGTGGAACGAGTGGTCCCTGTCGCCCGTCGCCCCACCTCTCAATCAGTCATTCTGTACGCGCAGCATGATCGGGTAATGAGCAATGACAGAGGAGGGAGCGTGCACTCGCGCTCGTTGAGGATCTTGTCGCCCAGGATGTCCTTGAAGATCTGGAGCTGGGCGTTGGCGCTCACGATGCGACCCTTTCGCTCCTCCTCGTACAGGAAGGCAAACGCCTCTGCTCCGATCAGCACAAGCGTGGGCCTGCACTCGCCGTGCATGCAGCGCAGCACACGCGCAAGAGTCGGTCAGTGAGGCTGTGACGGGGGATGAAGAGAGAGGAGAGGGCAACGCACTGGCCAAAGAGGTGCGAATGGAAGACGTTGCCGTAGCGGCGCTGCCTCGCCGCGAGGAACCCCACGGTGTCACGTGCAAAGTGCAGGGTCTCGCCCACCAGCGGCACGAACCACCGGTCCCATCCCGGCGGCTCCGTCCCTCCACCACCAGCGCCGCGTCCTGCCCCCCTCCGCTGTGCGTGCGGCCGAGCATAATCAGCCCCCCCCCAAGTAATCCACTCACAACTGTGGCAGGTGGGTACCATAAGCAAGCCCGCCACGAGGGCGATAACCACAAAAGCCAGCCCCACAAGCCACAACATGCCGTCCAAACGCGAATCTTTGAGAGATGGAATAATTTATGTGTGAATTGTAATTATAACGATTTATTTCTGAAATTTTTGGTTAACGTTTCAAGACGCGTCTGGGACTTTGCGGAGACTGCAGGGACCACCACGAAGAGACACGGGCCAAAGCGTGGGTCGAGTGGGGCTCGCGTTGACGCGCTCCCCACCACAACCACAGTCGTGGAAGAATGAAGGGTGCACCAGCCACCAAGGGGACCGAATCGTCGCCATTCTCGATCAATGAGGAAGACGAGGAGCCGGCTTGGCCGCCCAGGAGCTCCACCAAATCTCTCGATTTCGAGCGTGGAAAGCGGAATGGCGACGGCGACGATGCAGTGCGCACTGGGCCCGAGCAAAAGGAGGGCGGGTGGCGGGAGGTGTACCTGACGGTGGAGTTCCTCAACGTGCTGGTCATGAGCGTGGCCTTCCTGCTCCTCTTCGCCGCCTACAACACCATTCAGAACTACGTCACTTCCCTCTTGCCCGGTACCACCACCACCACCGCTCTGCTACCCCGCCTCGTGTGCTGCGTGAGTGCGCTTGCGTGCGAGCGAGTGAGCAAGAGTGACTCACGAGAGGCGTGGTGGGGTGATGGTGTGCACGCCATCATTAGGCAACCTGGGCAATGTGTCGCTGGGCGTGCTCTACGTGACGGTGGCAGTGACGGTCTTCCTGGCGCCTGCCATCGTCTACGCCTGCCGCGAGAAGTGGACCATGGTCTTTGGTGCGCTGTGCTACGTCGTACGTACCCTGAGTCAAAGCGCCATC
>CDFA01024997.1:0-16804 GCA_000826305.1 Acanthamoeba healyi | reverse complement strand
GTGTGTGTGTGTGTGTGTGTGTGTGTGTGTGTGTGTGTGTGTGTGTGTGTGTGTGTGGTTTGTGTTATGTAGTGCGTGTGGCGTGTGTATTGTAAGTATGGTGAGTGTGCAGTGCATGCAGTGCGTGCTGTGTGCGGTGAGAGTGTGTTGTGTGTACAGAGTGTGTGCAGTAAGCGCGCTGTGAGGTCTGTGCGTTGTGCGTGAGGTGTGTGTGTGTGTGTGTATGTGTGTGTGTGCGTTGAGCGGTGTGTGTTATGTTTGCATGTGAAGTGTGCAGTGTTTGACACGTGCGCGAACACACTCTAGTGTGTTATGTGTCGGTGTTAGGCGGGTTTGATGTGATGTTTGGTGTGTGCAGTTTGGTGTTTTTGCGGTGTGTGCGGTTTCTGTGTGTTGTGTGTGCGGTGTGTGCGGTGTGTGTTGTGAGGGTGGTGGAGTGTGTGTTGTGTGTGCTTTGTATGCATGTGTGACACATATTGCACATTCACTGCACACACAACTCACACATCTACACACATTGACACACATGCTTACACATTGTGCACACTGCACCCAAGCTGCATAGTGTGCTGTGCGTGCTGTGTGTGCGGTGTGTGAGTTGTCGGGGTGTGGTGTGAGCGGTGTGCCCAACCCCCACGTCCTATGCGAGTGCGTTAGGTGTGCGGTTTGGTTTGAAGTGTGCGGGTTCGGTGTGCACGGTTGGTGTGTGCGGTTTGGCTAGTGTGTGCGGTTTTTTAGTTCAATGTGTGGCAGTTTGATGTGCACAGGTTAGTGTCACCACACAAACACGGCAGGAACACTCTGCGCATACACTATGGTTCACATCGTGCACCGCACACAACAGCAGACACACACAAACCACACACTCAAACTGCGCACACACACACACACAGCACAAGACACCGCACACACACAAAAGCACATTATTTTGAGAAGTGTGTGCGATGTGTGCGGTTTGTGCAGTGTGTATGCGCAATGCGATCACTAGACCGCACACACAGCAACAAACTGCACACAACATCCGCACCCACTGACCCGAACACCGCACCCACCACACCAAACTGAACGGTTCACGCACACATCAAACTGCACTTTTCATCAAACCGCCCAACATGCACACACCGCACACAAACGGCATGCATTCAAAAACCGCACACAGTGCACATACACGACACACACCGCTCACACCTCATACCCACAAAACGCACACCTCATACAAGCACGGCACAAAACACACTCTCCGTACGCACCTCACACACCGCGTTGACACCGCACATACAACACACCGCTCAACCCACGCACTCGACGCACAACCCGCACACACTGCTCGCAAACCGCAAACCGCACAAATCACACAACACACATCGCACGCTCCGCACACACAAACCAAACCGCAACCACCGAACACACAACGCTCGCACCGCACACACAACACGTACTCACCGCATTCTCCTTACGCACCGCACAAAACGCACACCGCGCACTCCACGGACATCGCACACGCACTGTACACCCTCAGTACACACAGCACGCACTCACGCACACTGCACAAACAGCACACATCAAACTGTGCTCACCGCACACACCATGCACACTCGATCGCACACCAATACGCCCCACCGACGAACCTGCACGATGTCCAGAACACTGCACTCATCAAAATATTACACACAATGTCATAAAACCACCACACAAACTGCACACCTCACACAGCACACACACCCTACCGCACACACTAAACCACACTCACCAAAAGGGACTATGCACAACAATCTGCTCACAACTCTCACCTCTTGTGCTCAAACCACCGCACTTACTGTCGCACAGCACACGCGCACCGCAAGCCGCATAAAGTGCACCGCAAACCGCATGAGTGCGTTGTGCGGTGTATGTGCGGCGAATGTGTGTTGTGTATACGGTGTGTGCAGTGTGTGTGTGCGGTGTCTGTGGTGAGTGCGCGGTGTGAATTTTTGTGCGCTGTGTGTGCAGTGTGTGCGGTGTGTGCGTTGAGTATACGGTGTGTGCGGTGTCTGCGATGAGTGCGTTGTGTGTACATTTTATGCGCAGTGTGTGCGTTGTGTTTATTGTGTGTGTGCGGGTTGTGTGAGGTAAGTGCGCGCTGGGCGTGAGATGTGTGTTTTATGTGTGCGGTGCGGTGTGAGTATGCAGTGTGTGTGCGATATGTTCGGTGTGTGCGTTATGTTTACGGTGTGTGCGGTGTGTGCGGTGAGTGTGCGGTTTGAGCGAAGTTTGTGTGTGTGCGGTGTGTGCGGTTTGTGAGATACGTGTGCAGTGTGTGCAGGATGTGCGTTGCGCGTGGGTTTAGTTGGGCGTACGGTTTAGTGTGCGTTCGAGTGTGCATGGTGTGTGCGGAGAGCACGGTTTGATGTGTGCTGTTTGTGCAGTGTGCGTTTTGATGTGTGCATCTTGATTCAGCGATGTGTGAGCGTAAGCAGAGCACGTGCGGTTTATGCGTACGCACACAATCAACAAAACCGCACACCTAACCGCAAACAACACCGCACACATGCAAATGGCACACACCACACAACACACAATCTCACATCAAGTTGTGCGGATGCTGTTTTTGGGCGATGTGAAGTGTTTGGTTTGTTGTGTTTGCAATGCTGTGTGCGTGTGCGGTTTTGTATGTGCGATATGTGTGTGTGCGATTTGGGAAGTTTGTAGAGCAAAAGGTGTGTGCAGTTGATTGCAGTCTGGTGTGTGATTGTGTTGGTTGGTTTGAGGTGTGCGGTTTAGTGTGTGCGGTGTAGTGTATGCGGTGTGTGCGGTTTGGAATACGCAAGTGCAGTTTGGGCGTGTGTGCTGTTAGCTTTTGGAATTGCGTGTGCGGTTTGAGTGTGCGGTGTGTGCGGTGTGTGTTGTGTGTGTGCGGTATGTGTGTGTGTTATGTGTGTGACTCCAAACCGCATAAAAAGTACATGTATGCAGTGCGTGTGGCGTGTTGTATATGGTGAGTGTGCGTTGTGTGTGAGGTGCGCGCGGTGTGTGCGATCTATATGCGCAGTAAATGCGCGGTGTGTTTTGTGTGTTGTGCGTGCGGTGAGTGTTAAGTGTGCAGTGTGTATTTTTAAGAGTGCGTTTTGAGTAGGTGTTGAGCGATTTGATGTGTGGAATGGTGTGTGCGGTTTGGTTTGTGCGGTGGTGTGTGGTGTTATTTGTGGTGCGTGTGCGGTTGGAGCATGTATGCGTGTGTGCCATGTGTGATTGAGTTTGCTATGAGTGCGGTGAGTGTCTGATGTGTGCGGTGCGTATGGTGAGTTGTGTTTGGTCTGGTGTGCGGTGTTGTGCAGTTTGATGTGTGTGGTTTGATATGCACGGTGTGTTTGGGTATGTGTGCGGTGTGTGCGGTTTGTTTTATTGTGTGCGGTTTGCACATGTGCAGTGTGTGTGGCTTGATGTGTGCGGTGTTGTATGTGTGGTTTAGTGTGTGGTGAGGTTGTGTGTTGTGTGCGGTTTGTGCGGTTTGAAAAGTATGCTGTGTGGTTTGATGTGTGAGGAATTGCAAGTGCGGTTTAGTGTGTGCGGTGCAGTTGTGTGCGCGGTGAGTGAGCGTGCGTGTGTGCAGTGTGTGTGTGTGTGTGTGCGGTGAACGTGAGTGTGTGCGGTGCGCACGGTGAGTATAAAACGCACACTCACCGCACACGCACCGCACACACCTCACACACGCACGCGCACCGCTCACACAAAACACACTCAGGACGCACTGCAAACCCTGCACACATACCTACATAACGCACATGTCCCACACGCCACATATATATTCCACACACAACACAACCACACGCCAAATGCACAGCACACACACTCTAGACCGCACACTTTTGCGCAAACACAGAACTGCACACTAATCCGCACACACATCAAGCAAACGCGTTTCGTGTGAGTTGTGATGAGTGTGCTGTGTGCGTTGCGTGTGCGGTGAGTGCGCTGCATGTGTGGTAAGTGCGCAGCGTGTGCGGTGTGTGGTGAGTGCGTGCGTGCAGTGTGTATAGTGCGTGTGCGATGTCTGTGGAGTGCGCGGTGTGTTTTGTGCGGTGCGTGAGGAGGATGTGGTGAGCGCGTGTTGTGTGTGTGCGGTGCGGTGTTTGCGGTGTGCGGGTCACCAGACAATCACGGCACACTGCATGTACACTGCAAACACCACACAACGCACACACCAGACACTAACTGTATGGTGTGTGTTTGAGTGCGCGTGCGATGTGTGCGGTGTACGCAATGAGTGCGCCATGTGCGGTGTATGTTGAGCGTGGTGCGGTGCGTGTCAGTACGCGATCTGATGTGTGTGGTTAAGTGTGGGGTGTGTGCGGTTTGTGATGCGATGACACACCACGAGTTGTGCGATGAGAGTGTGTGTTTGAAGTGTGCGGTAGCAGTGGTGAGTTTGTGTGAAGTGTGTGCGGTTGGGTTTGGTGTGTGCGGTTTAGTGTGTGCAGTTGGGTGTGTGCTTTAGTTCGCGCGGTTTGGTTTGGTATGCGCAGTTCAAAGTGTGATGTTGTGCAGTTTGATGCATTGTGTGTGCTGCGTATCAACATGTGTGTGGTGAGTGCCGGTTGATGTGTGGTGATATGGAGTAGTGTATGACAACACACACGCTCACCACACACATGCATACACAGCACACATAACGCACGCTCCACCGCCCACACAACACACTGCACCCACACCGCACACACATAACACAAACGCTCACCACACACTCACAGCATACACCGCTCGCACAGCACACAACACGCTCACCGCGCCCGTTTAGGACGCGGGAGTAGGACACGCCGCACACACCACACACAGCAAACAACGCTAACACACCGCACAGTCACTGCACACGTACCTTTTGGACATGTTGGTGTGAGCGGTGTGCGCGGTGTGTGTGCTGTGAGTGTAAGGTGTGTGTGCGTTGTGCGCAAGCGGTTTTGTATGTGCGGTGTGTGCGGTGAGTGAACAGTGTGTGTGTTTTGTGTGAGCGGTGCGTGCGGTGAGTGTACGGTGTGTGACTGGCAGTGTGTGCGGTGGGCGGTGGAGTGTGCGGTGTATGCTGCACGTGCGTGTGTGTTCTACTCCTGCGTCCTAAACGAGTGTGGTGTGGTTCATAAACCGCACGCCCACTACACTACCGCACACACGCCCAAACACCGCGCACATTAAGTGCACCGCAAACATCACACAACGCACTCAACAAAAACAACTAATTGCACACTCCATACCAAACCGCACACACCGCGCACACCAAACCGCACACCAAACTGCACACACCAAAACCGCACACAACTAATCGCACACACCAAATCGCACACACCAAACCTCTCGGTTGCCACACATCGAACCGCACTTACACACAAACCGCACACATCAAACTGCCACGCATCAAACCACATACACTGTACACACACTAAACCACACACACCAAACCAAACCGCACACACCGCGCACAAACACACCACACTCCCCGGGCACACAGAACACATCGCCGCACCACATACACAAAACAAACACCGACACACAGGTCGCCCACAACACACTTCACACTCACCGCACACACCGCTCTCACAAAACACACCTCACACTCCCCGCACCACGCACAACAAACACCGCACTCATAACAACACAGCACACAACGCACACGACACATTGTACACTCAACTCAATGTACACTCACCACGCCACGTACAACATACACCGCACACTCACCGCACACACTACGCACCACCACGCATGCACTCACGCACCGCACACAAAACGCACACATCGCACCACACACAAAACACTCACCGCACACACTACCTGGCGGGCGTATGCCGCACACACCACACAGCACACACGCGACGCGGTTCAATGTGTGGTGTGCGCGGTTTGGTTAGTGTGTCGTGTGTTTGGTGTGTGTTTGGTGTGTGCAGCTGGGAATGTGCGTGCGTGCGTGCTGTGTGCTTGTTTTGTGTGTTAAGTGGTTCGGTTTAGTGTGTGCGGTGTGTGCGGTGCAGTGGTTCAGGGGCAGTTTGGTGTGTGGTTCGGTTGTTCGGTTTAGTGTGCGAAGTTTGATGTATGGTGAATATGTTGTGTGCGATTGTTGAGTGTGTGTTGTATTCGTTTTTAGTGTGTGCGGTGTTGATCTGTGCAGTGCTGAGCGCTGAGTGTGCGGTGTGTGCGATTTTTGTGCGTGGATTTGATGGCGTGAGGTGTGATGTGTGCGGTTTGAATGTAAGCGCGGATTTATGTGGCAGTATGATGTGTGCGGTGTGTGCGGTATGTTGTGAACGCTATGAATGTGTGTGCTGTGAGTGTCTGGTGTGTGCGGTGTGTGCGATGTGTGCGTTGTGAATGTGGTGTCTGCGTGAGTGCGGTGTGCGTTTTGTGCGGTGCGTGCGGTTTGAGTGTTGTGAGAGCGGTGAGTGTGCGGTGCATGCGGTGTGAGCGTTGTATCTACGGTGTGTGCGGTGTGGTTTGCACGAAGTGTGCGATATGTGTGCGGTGTGTGCAATTTGATGAGGGCGGTGTGTGCTATTGTGCTGTTGTGTTTTGTGCGGTGCGTGCGGTTTGAGTGTTGTGGGCGGTGAGTGTGCGGTGTGTGAGTTGTGTGAGCGGTGAGTGTGCAGTGTATGCGCGTTGTGTGCGTTGTGAGTGCAGGGTGTGGGGTGTGCGGTGAGTGTGCTGTGTGCGCTGATTGTGTGATATGTGTGCGGTTTGAATGTGAGCTCGAACGTGTAGTCCGCCCACAGGTAAGTGCTGGGTCCCTTCGACGAGAAGCTGAGCTGCCGCCCACCGCCGTCGCACGTGAGAGCACCACGGGTTGGCGCCCGTGCGGCCCGTGCTAGCGGACACCCACAGCGGCTCCACCGACCCGATGCCCACCTAGAGCTTCTGAACGCCACCAGCAGCAGGAACAAGATTGCCACACAAACGGTATCATCGTGCCTGCACGCCATCAACGTCAATGATATGAGCTTGCAAGGGCGAAGGGAATGTGATGTGGGCCGTCCGCGGTCACGCACCAAGCAGGACCGCAGCGGTGCTGGCGTCGCTCGTATAAGCTCTTGAAGCGCTTGCAGCACCTTGCAGCACTGGCCCTACCTGCGGACGGGCTGTTAGTACAGCAGCTGCCGGGATACTGGTGGATGAGGGGAGGAGGAGGGCATGCTGCAGCTGCAGCTGGTGGTGCCGCTGATGTGGCTCGAGCCGCCACCGCCGCTGCCAGGCAGCTTGATCAAGTTCTTGAGTAGGTCATCATGTGATCGAACGAAGGGCGCATGGTTGGGTCCCGGTTCCAGCAGGCCTGCATGAGGTCGTGGGGCAGCTTGGGCCTGAGGTTGCTGCGGATCACGCAGACGGCGATAGCCGCCGGAGCGAGGCCGGCGTAGGGCTGATTGCCACGGACCTCCCACATCGGCGGCAGATCGTGCAATCTCGCAGACCGGTCGCCTAGATCGCACCTGCAGTCGACGATCTAAGCAGATCGTGCCGTTGATCACACACGCCTGCAGCGAGAACAGTGTGCGGTTGGGTTGTGCTATGGTTTGGTGTGTACGCGTTTGGTCTGTGGGTGCGGTTTAGCGTGTGCGGTGTGTGGATGTTGTGTGCAGTTTTGTGTAGTGTCCACAAAACCGCACGCACACAACATACCACACATGCACACTGCGTGTCTGTGCGAGGGATGTGTGCGGTTTGTTGTGTGCGATATGCACACACGCACACGCAAACTTACACAACAAACCGCACACACTAAACTGCTAGCACTGAACCGCACTCACTAAACCACAATGTGCAGTTCAGTGTGTGGTTTGGTGTGATTTAGTGTGCAGTTCTGGGGTCTGCGTTCCAGTGAGTTTAGTTTGGTGCATGCGGTTTTGTGTGTGCGGTTTGATTTGGTGTGCAATCCAGTGTGCAGTTAAGTGTGTGAGGTGTGCGGTTTAGTGTGGGAGGCGGTAGTGCGTGCGGTTTGGTGTGCGGTAGTGCGTGCGGTTTGGTGTGTGGGACGTCGTTGTGTGTGGTGCGTGTGGTGGTTTTGCGTGTGCTGGTTAAGTGTGCTGTTTGGTGTGTGTGCTTTAGTGTGTGGTTTGTGTTTAGTGCAATGTTAGATTGTGTGTACGTAGTGTGTGTGGTGAGTGTGCGGTGGCTACGCGGTGTGCCTTGTGTGTGAGGAGAGTGTGTTGTGTGTGAGGTGCGTGTATAGTGTGTGCGCTGTTGTGTATGTGCGGCTTAGTGTGTGCGGTGATGGAGTCAGTGGGTGCGGATGTTGTGCGCAGTGTGTGCGGTGTGTGCGGTTTAGTGATGATGAGATTTGTGCGGTGTATACACACCGCAAATACCGCACACATCACACACACTTCTCAAAGTGCAAGTGTGAGCTGCGCGTGTGGCACTCACCGCACCACGCACAATAACCGCACTCACCGCACACACAACACAACACATACATCGCACGCACGGACTGCACACACAAAACACACACCGCACACTCAACCACGCATAACAACTCACACACACATACACACCGCGCATGCACACTAGACATCGCACACACAACGCACACACTCTGCACACACAGACACTCACCGCTGTGCGTTGTGTGCGGATATATGCGGATGTGCGATCCGTGTGTGCGTGCGGTTTAGTGTGTGGTGCGGTTTCGACAACTCACAACACCGCAAACACCGCACATAACACACCGCACAGTCACAGCACACGTACCGCACACGCCAGTCAATGTACAATGGCATGGAGTGCCTTGTTTTGATATGTGCATGAGTGGTGTGTTCGGTGCGAAGGGAGTAACCGCCTTTCTCACATTCACCGCACACAACTCACATACCGCACACTCAACCGCACACAAAATTACTCCGTATGTGTGTGTGTGTGTGCGGTGTGTGTTGTGTGCTGTGTATGCGCGTGGTGATCGTGTGTAGTGATGTCGCGCAAACCACCACACAACACACACCGCACACAGCACACTAAAGCACACACACCAAAACCCGCACACTAAACCGCACACACCGAACCGCACAAACAGCACACACAAAACCACACACAAAATCCAAACCGCACACACCGCACAATCACACCACACTGCTACCGCACACATCGAACACACCGCAAAGCACACTCGCACTACATACACCACACGCTCACCGCACACACGACGCACCACCACGCACGCACTCACGCACCGCATACACCGCACACTCACAGCACACAAAACGCACACATCGCACACACATAAAACTCACCGCACACACTAAATGCGGTGTGCGCTATGTGTGCGCGTACACCGCACACATCAAACCGCGTTCACCGCACAGTAAACTGCACACATCACACCAAACTGAGCACTCATGGTGGAACACACTGCCAACCGCACACACATCACAGCACACAAACCGCACACATAACACATCGTGCGATATGTGTGCGGTGTATGCTGTTGTAGTGTAGGGTGTGTGTGCGATATAGTTTCGTACGTTTTATTATGGTGCACGGTGTGTGTGTGCTGTGCGGTGCGTGAGATGTGTGAAGAATGTGCCTGCGTGCGGTGTGTTCGTTTTGTGTGTGTTGTGTGGTGAGGTGAGTGCGCGGTGTGTGTGCTGTGTGTGTGGTCTCCGCTATCCGTGCGTTGTGTGTACGGTGTGTGCGGTGTGCATTGGTCGTGTGTGCGGTTTTGATGTGTGTGATTTGGTGTGGTTCGTTCCGTTTAGTGCGTGCGGTGTGAGGTTCGTTTCCGTGTGTGCGGTTCGGTTCGGTTGTGTGTGCGGTGTGTGCGGTTCGGTGCGTGCAGTTTGGTGTGTGGTTTGGTGGTGTGCGGAGTAGTGTTTTGTGCGGTGTGTGCGGTATGTTAAAATGAACGTCACTTACAAAACCGCACACACACCACAATACCAAACTCAACCGCCCACGCAACAAACCGCACACACCACACACACACGCAACTAGTTTACCACACAACATTGCTCCAATCGTTTCGTTTTCGTGCGCACATGTGTCGTATGTGTGCGGTGTGTTTGTGGTATGTGTGCGATGTGTACAGAATGTGTGCTGTTTCTGTGCAGTGTGGATGTGCTGTGGTGCGTTTTCATGAACATACAATTGTCGCATGTGTGCGGTGTTGTGATATTTGTGCGGTGTGCGTGGTATGCGTGCGCAATGTGTGCGGTGAGTTCCTGCGAGTGAGTGGGAGGAACAGTGTGTTTCGCGGTGAATATGAGGGGTGTGGTGTGCGGTATTGCGTTGTGTGTGCGGTGAGTGCGGTGTGTATGTTGTGTCAGCGGTGAGTGTGTGGTGCGTTTTGTGTGTGCGGTATGTTTTGTGCGGTGCGAGTGGTGTGAGCGTTGTGTCTACGGTGTGTGCGGTGTGGTTTTCACGAAGTGTGCGTGCAATTTGATGAGGTGCGGTGTGTGCTAGCGTAGTGAACAACATTGTTATTCTGTGCGGTGTGCAGCGACTCTCTTGACACAACTTGTTGTGTGCGGCGTGTGCGTATGCACCACACATCACAAACCGCACACCACACAAACCGCACTCATCGCACACACTTATGTGCATGTGGCCGCATGTAAAGAATAGGTTGTGTGTGACGTGTGTGTTGTGTGCGGTGAGTGTGCCAAGTGGTGCAGTCACAACACACATTGCACCATTCAACGCACACTCACTGCACCACGCACATACACCACACACCCACTGCACGCACATCGCACCACCACGAATCACACTCACGCATCGCACACTAAACGCATACATTGCACGCACCGAACACAAAACACACCCCGCACACACGCATGGCTAACACCGCTCACACATAATTGCACACACAAGCAACACATCGTGAGTGCGGTGCGTGTGCGATGTGTTTGCGGTGTGCGGTGTAGACGGTGTGTGTGCTGTGTGCGGTGAGTGCATGATGTGTGCGGTGTGTGTTGTCGGTGCATGTGTGGTATTGTGCGGTGCGTGCTGTGTGTGCGGTGTGTGTGTGTACGGTTTAAGTGATAAGTGTGTACGGTTTGTGTGCAGTTTGTGAGTGTGCATACTGTGCGCAGTTTATGCGCAGGTGTGTGTGTGTGTGTGTGTGTGTGTGTGTGTGTGCGGTGTGT
The DNA here is from genome assembly GCA_000826305.1 of Acanthamoeba healyi. Taxonomy (NCBI): domain Eukaryota; phylum Discosea; order Longamoebia; family Acanthamoebidae; genus Acanthamoeba; species Acanthamoeba healyi. The sequence continues at coordinate 5,711 of CDFA01024997.1, read as the reverse complement.
GCGGTTTGTGCAAAGTACGTACGTGGAATGTGCGTGTGGTGTGGTTTGCGTGTAGTGTGTGTACACCGTAAGGTGCGTATGGAGTGTGCGTGGTGTGTGCCGTATCTACACGGTATGTGCGTTGTGTGTGAGGAGAGTGTGCGGTGTGTTGTGTGTGTGCACAGTGTGTATGCATTGTAGTGCATGTTTGAAAAGTTGATGTATGCGGTTTGATGTTTAGTGTGCGGTTGGATGTTCACACATCACACACAACGCATACATCGCACGCACCGCACACACAAAACAGCACGCACAACACACTACATGCATCGCACGCACCGCACACAATACATACAACGCACACTCACTGCACCACCACGCACATACACCGCACACACTGCACACATGCATCGCACCACCACGCACTCACGCACCGCACACAAAACGCATACACCGCACACACGAAACACACACTACTCAAACTACGAACCGCACACAACGCACAGTCTGCACACACCAGACACTCACCGCTGTGAGCGGTGTGTGGTTGTGTGCGGATGTGTGTTTCCCATACACTCACTCACTCGCATGCACCGCACTCATTACGCACACAACCGCATCATACCGCACACACGCACCGCACACCGCTCACACGCATAAAATATCGTTCACACACCAATGCACAAGCAAATCATCGTGAGTGCTGTGTGTGTGCGTGTGCTGTGTGCGGTTCAGTAGTTTGTGTGTGGTGTTTGTGGTGATGATGAGTGTGTGGTGCGGTTCGGTGTGTGTCGTTTGGTGATTGCTGTGTGCTGTGTGGGCGGTATGGTAATTTTGTGCGGTTCAGTGTGTGTGCTTTAGTGGTATTGTGTGTGCGGTTTGGTGTGTGCGGTTTGGTGTGTTCTGTGTGCAGTGTGAACCATAGTGCGGTTTGGTGTGTGCGGTTTAAGGTTGCTGTGTGCGGTGTGAGGGTTTGGTGTGCGGTGTTGAAGTGTTGATGTGTGCGGTTTGGTCAGTGGTTTTGTTATGTGCTCCGCAAACACCGCTAACACACCGTTCACGTACCGCACCCACGAGGAAATGTATAATGACGTGGAGAGCATTGTTTAGATTGGTGTTTGCAGTGAGTGTGCGGTGTGTGCGTGCATTGTGTGCAGGGTGCATGCGGTGCGGTGTCCGCGTGGTGTGTGAGTTGTGTGTGATGTGTGTGCGGAATGTGTGCTGTGTGTGCGGTGCGTGCGGTGAGTGTGCGGTGTGTGGTGTGTTATGTGGGCGGTGGAGTGTGCTGTATGTGCGTGTTATGTGTGCGCGGTAAGCGTATTGTGTGTGCAGTGTGCGGTTAACGTGTGTGTTGTGTGCGGTATGTGGTGTGCGGGCGTTGGAGCGTGCGTTGTGTGCTGTGTATGCGTGTGTGCGGTGAGCGTGTGAGTGCGGTGCTCGCGGTGATTGTTGAGCGCGGAGTGTGTGGTGTGTGCGATTTTGCGTGCGCCTGGTTTTCACGTGATGTGTGGGGTTTAGTAAGTTTTAGTAAGTTGTGGTCTGCGGTGAGTGCGCGGTGTGTGTGGTGTGCGTTTCTACGGTGTGTGCGGTGTGGTTTGCGCGAAGAGTGCGTTGTGTGTGCGGTGTGCAATTTGATGAGTGTGGTGTGCGCTAATGTAGTGAACAGTTATTGAGTGCGGTGTGTGGCACTGCTCTTTGCACTACTTGTTATGTGCGGCGTGTGTATGCGGTTTGTGCATCACCGGTGTCTGCGATATGTGGTGTGTACAGTTTCTTATGTTGTTGTGTGTCTGTGTTGTATGCGGTGAGTGTGCGGTTTGATGCGTGCTGTGTGTGATTTTTCTGTTGTGCAGTTTGTACGTGGAGTGTGCTGCTTTTCTGAGTGTGCGTTGTGCGTTGTGCGTTGTGTGCGGTGTGGGTGGTGAGTGTGCGGTGTGTGTGCGGGGTGTGCTGTGGCATTCATAACAGACTGCAAACACAGCACACACAACGCACACACAACACACACATACCGCACAGAGCGCACATACCTCTCACACCACAAACACAAAGCACACAACACCACCGTTCTCTCACACATACCGCACACACTGCACAACGCACACACCGCGCACACAACCCGCACACTACACACTCACTGCACTCACACAGCACTCACTGCGCACACTCACCACACACACCACATGCTCACGGCATGCACAATGAACACAACTCACTCAACACACTCACCGCTCTCGCACACACAAAGCACTCGATGTGTGCGGCTGCAGTATGATATGCGGAAACCTTACTCATGCACAGCACACATATTGCACACAAACCGCACACATTACACACAGCAGACTGCATACCTCTAGGCCGCACGGCCCAGTGTTGCGCCAATGGTGAAGTGTGTGAAGCCGCAGCTTCTCCCCCAGCAACTTTACTAAGACTACACTCTGTGCGCAACGGCGCAGATTACAACGACATGATCATACCAACGAGGTCAAGTTCTTGTCCCCAAGGTGCTCGTAACGCCACGAATGTGCTGATGGCGTCAAAGGTGAGGTGCTCCTCGAACAGCTCTGCCCTGTGGGAGATGGTCGGCCATGTGTGCGGTGTGTGCGTTGTGTGTTCGGTGTGTGTGCGGTGTCTGCGATGAGTGCGTTGTGTGTACAGTTTGTGCGCAGCGTGTGCGGTGCGCTTGTGCTATGTTGTGTGCGTTTGCAGTGCATGTGCGGGTGTATGTGTAAGCACACAATCAACAAAACTGCACACCTAACCGCAAACAACACATCGCACACATGCAAAAGGCACCACTTGTTTGATGTGTGCAGTTTCGGTGTACGTGGTTAGTGTGCGGGTTGTGTGCGGTTTGGTTAGCCGTTAGCGTGCAGTGTTTGTGTGTGTGCACTGCTCGTATTAGACTTTGGTGGGCCTGCCAAGCCTACCACGCGCAGGTTGTTGTATGAGGTGCACACATCAAACACACCACTCAAACCAACGTTCCAACAACATGCTGTACGGTGTACGGTGTGTACTGTGCGTGTGTGATGTCTGTGGAGTGCGCAGTGTGTTTTGTGCGGTGCATGCGGAGAATGTGGTGTGGTGAGTGCGTATTGTGTGTGCGGTGCGCGCGTTGTGTGTTCGGTGTGGTGTCTGCGGAGAGTGAGTTGTGTGTATGGTGGGTACATGTGCGGTGTTTGTGTGCGGTGTGTGTGCCTTGTATGCGTTGTGTGTGCGGTGCGTGAGTGTGCATTTCACACGCACTCTCACCACGCACTGCAAACACGTACACTGCACACCCGCACGCTCACCGCGCACACCGCACATACCGCACAACGCATCAACATACGCAACACACACTTACACACAGCACACTTCACCCAAACCGCCTACACGGCACACAAAACGCACACTCCGCACACAAACTACGCACATGTAAACCGCACACACAACACTTGCACAACAAACTTCACACGCATACCGCACACACAACTCACACGCATACCGCACACCACACACCACAAACCTCACACACCTTACGTAATGCAGTGTGGTGCGGTTCGTGTCAGTAAGATGTGTGGTTAAGTGTGTGGGGAGTGTGTGGTTTGTGGTGCGATCACACCACAACTTACACTGCACAAACCGGGCCGCACACACCAAAAGGTCGTACACCACGCAAATCACGTGCATACGCCGCACACAGCGCACAAACCGTACACCACTCCATGCAATTGGGTGTGTACTGTTAGTATGTGGTGTGCGGTGCACACACCAAACCGCCCACACACCGCACAGAAACAGCACACACCTCACACTGTGCACTCGTTTGTGTTGTGTGGTGTGCGTTGTGTGCGTTGTGTGTGCGGTGCATGCACGGTGTGTATTTTGTTGCACGCTGTGTGTGAAGTTTGTGTGTGCGGTGCGTGCGATGTGTGTGTTGAGTGCTTTGTGTGCGTGGTGTGTGTTGTGTGCGGTGTATGCACGGTGTATGCAGTGAGTGTGGCGGGTTTGAGCACAGGGTGTGTTGTGTGCGATGCGTGCGTTGTGTGTGTGGTGAGTGTGCGGTGTGTTTTGTGAGTGAGGTGCACGCGGAGTGTGTGCGGTTTGGTGTACACGTTCGTGATTTGATGTGTATGGTGTATACACTGTTTTGTGTGTGCTTGGTATGTGGTGTGTGCGGTGTGTGCGGTGTGTGCGGTGGGTGCGCGATCACATTCCCCCTGTGTACTCCATGATTTGTGTATACGCATACAACTTACTGCACACTTGAAACTGCACACACCGCTCACCACTTAAGTCACAGCACTCACACTACACACAGACCCAAAAACTCCACACACACTTCAACACATCACACATCACACCAAACCGCCCACTCTAAAAGCGCACACAACACACGACACCAAGCCACAAAACTGAACACCAAACCACACCGAACCGCACACTAAACCACAATGTGCAGTTCGGTGTGTGCGGTTTGGTGGTTTTGTGTGTGGTTAGTGTTCCAGAGGGTTTAGTCCGGTGTGTGCAGTTCGGTTTGGTGTGTGTGGTTTTGTGTGCGGTGCGATGTATGTGTTGTTTGTTGTGCGTGCTGTGTGTTGTTTTGTGTGCGATGCGTGTGAAAAATGTGTTGTGTGTTTTGTGTGCGTTGTGTGTGTGCAGCGAATGTTGGTGTGTGCGTTGTGTTTGCGGTGTGTGTTGTGTGTGCATTGTCACACACACTAAACCGCACACTCCCCACACGCTAAACCACACACACCGTGCAACAAACTGTGCACATTAAACGCACACACCGCACACCGCACACAAAAAACGCACACTGCACACACATTGCACACAAGCAACTCATCGTGAGTGCGGTGAGTGTGCGGTGTGTGTGCTGTCTGCGGTGTTAATGGTGTGCATGCTGTGAGTGCGCAGTGAGTGTCTGATGTGTGCGGTGTGTGCGGTTTGATTAGGTGTGCGCGGTGTGTGCGGTTGCGTGTGCGGTTTGGTGCAATGTGCGTGGTATTTGGGCGTGCGTGCGGTGTGTGCGCTTTGGTTCTGTGTGCGCTTTGGTTCTGTGTGCGGTGTGTGCGGTTTGGTGTGAGTAATTGTGCGTGCGGTTGTGATGTTTACGGTGCACTCGATGTTGCAGTGTATGCAAGTGGTGTGTAGTGCGTGCGGTTTATGATCCACACCACACTTGTATACGCACACACCACACTCCGACAACTCACACACCGCACACACAACACACACCAAACACATACAGCAAACACACACGGCACAGTCACCTCACACGTATTGCACGCGCGAGTCAATCAGGTGTGAAGGGAGTATGTATTGTGTGCGGTGAGTGTGTGCTGTATGTGCGTGTGTGTGCGCGGTGAGTGTGTTTTGTGTGCAGTGCGCGGTGTAATCGGTGATTGTGCGGTAAGCGTGTGTGTAGTGGCGTGGGTGCATTGTGAGTTGTGTGGGCAGTGAAGCGTGTGTTGTGTGTGCTGTGTAAGCGTGCGGTGAATGTGCGATATGTGCGTGTCACTCCGCCAAGGCCACCGCAGCGCCCGCGATCGGAGAGATGCCGGTGTCGCCAGCTTGTGGCAGCAGTATTCCCTCTCTGATGTTGCAGTGGATGTCGCTGCCGGGGTGCAGCAAGACCGGCGAATGCGTGGGCCAATCGGTCGAGGGAGTAAGAGAGGCACCACACTGTGTGCGGTGTGCTGTGTGACACTGCGTAGACCGCACACACACACACACACACACAC
>CDFA01024973.1:12351-22394 GCA_000826305.1 Acanthamoeba healyi | reverse complement strand
CTGAAGAAGCCATTGGTGCGTATCGCGGTGTGACGCACCAGTGGGGAGGTGTGCTGGCATTGCATCAATGTTGCAAAACTTGCATGGAGATGGTTATCTTCTCACCACATTGCTTTTTTGTTGCTGGCCTGGTCGATTGGGCTTGTCCCGTTGCAAGCCGCACATCAAAACGCGTTTAACCCGTTGCGTTTTTGGGGATGTAGACATATTTCCTCTCGTTACAATGTTTATGTACAGCCAGAGATCTCAGGGATGAATAGTGTCCCACATCGACACGAAAGGGGAGGAAAAGAAGCCAATAATCGCCTCTAGGAAGTCCTCACCCTCGTTGGAGACGTCATGCGTCGGGACATGGTCCCGTCGGCCACGCATCATGTCTACGAAATTGTGGAGATTGAGGTAGCGCTCTGGCTCGCGGACGCGCGGAGAGGAGGAAGGCGAGGAGCTGTCGGTGTACGAAGCATCACCACTTGAGGCCTCTTCCTCCGAGTCGTTCTCGTCGTACGGGCGCTGAAGTAATAGCTGGTTTTGCTCTGCGGCGCTGGCTCCTTCCGTTGGCACGTTTGCCCTTGTGGGCGAAGAGAAGCGAGACGAACGCGAAGGTGAAGATGGTGGGGTGAGTGACTTGTGCGGCAGAGCCGCCCTCCCGCGTGGAGAATGCGCGGATGAAGCGAAGTTGCTGTGTGGGAATGAGTTGACGCCTCGGGCCAAGGTGGGCGAGGTAGGAGACGAAGAGCATGATGAGGAAGGAGATGAGGAGAGCAGCGACCGAGGAGACTGTGTACGGGAAGCACGCTGCGTATGCGACGTCACACCGTTGCACTGTCTGCGCTGATGTGGCTGTTCGACACCATCATAACCACAACGAGGATTGTACGGCCGGGAGTTGTCGTTGCTTGCGGTAACAGCGTGCTGTGTCGTGCGCCGAGACTCTTGCTCGGACTCGGAAGTTGCTGTTTCGTTGTCGTCGTCTTGAGGCGAGCAGGAGAGGCTGTGGTAGTTGTGGATTGGTTGACGAGAAATGCGCCCGGCCTTCCGCTGGTGGAACGCGTTGTCGAGTCGATCATCTTCATCCGACTCGCCTGTCTCCTCGGCATCGTCATCAGTTACCGCGGAGTGCACTCGGCCGGTGAGCTTGGTAGCTAGGCGGGCTTTGGTTGCCGGCGTGAGGGCGGTAATAACCTTGCGACCTGTCCCTGCACGTAAGCCATCGTATCGCAGTAGCTTCTTCCGCCACTCCTCCTCGCCCTGCCATTGTTCCCCTTGGTTCTCGTCTTCGGTCTCTTCGTCCTCGTTTCTCGTGCCGTGTTCAACGCCCGGCGTCCGCCCCTCGACTTGAGACCACGACCGTGGTGATGCTGACGATGATCGCGATGACGATACATGGAGTCGCTGCTTGCTGTCTTCACCCGCACTGAGCGCCAAGTGCAGACCAAGAGCAGCCGTTCCTCGGCGACGCTCCTCTTCCTCTTCCTCTTCCTCCTCTTCCTCCTCCTCCTCCTCCTCCTGCTCCACGTCCTCTTCCTCTTGCTCTTCTTCCTCTTCTAACTCCTCCTTCTCCTCCTGTTCACTATTTTCATAATGGTCGCCGTCATCGCCGTACGAGCTCGAGGTGGTAGTGGTGGAAGACCGATAGGTGGGGCCGTTGGTTGGACGAGAAGCGAAATGTTCCTCCTCGCCGTGTGGGTCGTCGTCGATCGTCTCGTCATCCTCGCAGATAAGATCTTCGTAACGAAGGTAGCCATGATCGTCGTCGGATTCGCAATCGAGAGAGGCCCAAAAAACTTTGAGGAGCTTGGAGATAACGGAAAACGAAGGTCGCTTGTAGGCATCCTCCCGCCAGCATGCTTTGAGGAGGTTCCTAATTTCTAGAGGCCAACCCGGCGGAATCTGCGGCTTCATCTTGCACTTGACTATCCGGTTGACCACCTCGTCCGGCCGCATCTCAGGAAAGGGTGCCTCCTCCGCCAGCATCTCCTTTTGTTTTTGAAACAAACAGCAAGCGGTGGTTGGCACAAAACGACACACGCGTGCGGCCAATGCGCTCAGTGCCGGCTTGGGGAAATATAGAGCGAAGTGTGTACCCACAGAAGTATGCCATAGCTCCACACGTCTGATTTCTCAGAGGACTCCTTCAGAGAGAGAGCCTCAGGTGCCATCCACTTGACGGCGCCGAAGGGATTCGTGGTGACATAGACGTGCCCCTCACGCGACATTCCGAAGTCAGCCACCTTGGCGTCGAGCTTGCCGTGTGCGTTTTTATGAACCTATATTTTGCGTTGTGTTTTCATTTCATATCACGGCGTAATTAGTACCAGCACCCTGGCGTTCACGCGAGAAGAGGAGATAGATACGAGGATGTTGCGAGCAGCGAGATCACGATGCAGGATGTCATGCGTATGGAGGTGCACCATCCCCTCTGCAACAAGAAGAGGCGACTGCGGCGTGAGAGAGAGTCCCCCAGAAGGAAGGTGTTTGCACGCGCGTACCAGCCACGTCCATGGCAAGCTTGATCTTGTCCTTAAGGCCCAGGTTATTGGTGCGCAGGAATGTGTACAAGGCCCCCTTGAACATGAAATAGATGGGTGTTAATTCAACTTGACGCGCGCACGTTAAAGCTTGGTCGTGTTGGAGGGAGGGAGGGAAAGAGAGAGGAGGGGGCTTAGGTGCCTCAGAGCACAGTTCGAGGATGATTCCCTGATCTTCCCCTCCTGAGAGAATGGCTCCATACACCTCCACCACATTGGGGTGTGGTGGCAACTTACTGCCAACCATTTACACCCCCCGCCCCGAAAACAACTTGTGGTGAGCTCACACCAGAAAGGGGACAAAAAGACAAGAACGGAAGGGTACCTGAATATCTCAATCTCGTGAAGCATGTTCTTAATGTGACCTGTCATGATGCGCTTGATGGCCACCGGGCGACCTTGCCAAAGGGCTCTGTACACTGCCGCTTGTCGCCCTCTGCCAACCGATTGGCACACACGCTCAGGTCAGGTGATGATGAAGCAAACGCGTTTGACTACCAACGGCAATGCTCTTGGGTGAGGCGGTACAGGTGGGAGAGGAGATGTGATGGAAAGCACATTATGCTATGCGCTACACAGGCAGGGTTGAGGTACCGTCCAATGAGCTCGATTTGCTGTAAGTCCTCCCACTTGAGAATTACGCGCGTGGGTGGGCGCAAGGAAAGGGTGGTCGCGTGAGGGGCCGAAGGCAGGGGCGGGCCACCTCGCTTTTCCTGCTCCCTCGGTACGCTGCTGCTGCTGGTGGTTCGTTCTCCACGCGGTGTTGTGGAAAAGGGGACCTCGCCGTCCCCCTCGTCGTCTTCTGCTTTGTGTTGTTTGTTGTTTGTTGTTGTGTTTGGGGGGGGNGGCAGCTTAGGCCACCGCGGTGTGCAAAAGTAGCAACGTGTGGCCCCCCCCCCAAGTCTAGGGCCCTCCCCTCCTCAAAACCAACCCCTGGGCCTTGCGGCGATTGTAAATTTGATCTCTCCCTCCAGCTCACCCTGCCATGGTGAGAAAAATGAGAAAGAAGAAGAAGAGGAAGACAAGTACGAAGAGAGTCGGAATGCCACATGATGGCCGCGGCAGCAGCTTAGTAGCTTGCTCACGAAGAAGAGCTTCCTCGAGGCCCCGCCCGCCGTGATATTCGCTGTTGTTGCTGCCCCCCCCCCGATGTGTTTAAGTTCGCTTTTAAAATTGAGAAGAAAAGCGAAAGGAAAACCAACAAACAATCAATCAATCAATCAATAGTCAAACTCATCGCGGAAGGCATCGATGTCGTAGCGTAGGCTGCGCTCGAGGAGGTCGTCCCTCTCCATACGAGAGAATACGGTCTGCAGGCTCATCCAGATGTGCTTGGCCGAGGGCTGGATAGCGAGGCAGGCGAGGAATTGGGTAGCCGCTTCGCGGTACATCTCCATGTTGAGGTAGCTGATGCCCAAGTTGGCTCGGGCACGAGTGTACGTCGGCTTGATCTTGAGCGATCTGTAGTACGGTGCGAGAGCCTCCTTGCTGTGATTGCTGTTAGCGAGGGTGGCACCCAGCTTGTTCCAGAGGGCGTAGTCGTTGGGCCTCTTTTGCAGTGCCAGCCGGAAGCAATCAACGGCTTTATCGTACTCCTGGAGCAATTTTAGTGTGGTGGCCGAGGCCGCAGCAGGTTGGCGGGGGAGGGGTACAGAGATTGGTGAGATTGGTGAGTGACGAGCATATCAATGGAACGGGGCAAAGCAGACAACACGAAGCGGCGAAGACGCACCTGGGAGATGTTGAAGAGGAGGCCAAGGGCAATCTGCACGTCGGGATCGGGGTCGTGTGGGGACATACGGGCAGCCTCAAGATATATCTCCGTGACGCGCTCATGTAACTCTGACTCATCATCCAGCGTGTCGATGTCTGCAGGGTGGTGGGCGGGAGTAAGCTTAAAAAGAGCGCCGGCAGGCGCAAGAAAGGCCATGGCAATCCAATTGGGAGAGCGGGGAGCACCTTGGGCGAATTCAGGAGCGCTGAGAAGGGGATGATCGTGGTAGCGCGGATTGCGGGCGAGCCAATTCTTGAGAACCCGTAGAGCCTGCACGCGGTAGGAGTCGTTGGTGCAGCTCACCGCTAAGGACATCAGAGCTGGCAGGTCCCTATCGATGTAGACCATTAACGCATCATCCTTTCAGTTCAACAACACCGGGGGGTTTGGGGGGGGGGAGGAATCTTGATGGGGATTAGGGCGTACCCGGCATCAATGTGCGTGGCTCGAGTGAGGGCGGCTATGGCTCGGTCATCGCGGTCGTTTTCGGCATGCGCTTCACCCAAGCGCCTCCATATCTCGTTATTCTGAGAAGCAGCACAGCGCGTACAGAAGCAGAGTGGTAGAAAGGCCATGTGAGCATGAAGCCGTAGAAAGCTGAGATGCGTTGCTGGCATCACTCTTGGGAGGTGAGCCGCCCAACGAGTTTGACAGGGGGGGGATACGAAATTAGAGAGGGTTGTAGTGACCTGCATGTCGCGTTGGGCGGCGGCCTCAAAGGCGAGGATGGCGTCGGAAAGTTCACCAGCGTCAAAGAGCTCGATGCCGCGAAGGAGAGGAGCGGGGTGATCGGAGAAGGGATTATCGGGGCTAAATTCGTAGGGCCGAATGCCGCCCCAAGTGCCGAAGTTGAACATTCTGCTGATCTCATCGTCAGCTTCGAAATCGGCAAAATCCCAGCCCTTTTGGCCTGCAGTTGAGGGTTCGAAGTCGTCATACTCGCCAAGCCAGTCGTTGACGAGGTCGCTCATCATCCCCCCTACACCGCACACCCGTCACATGTCAGCGAGTGGCCGCCGGGGAAGGGAGATGGGAGGAGACTTGGAGAGGAAGGAAATCCCAGCAGCGGGGGAGGGAGAGGAAGGAGTGTCTACTAAATGGTGGCAGGTTGTTCAGCGTACCCGGTGGTTCGGGTGAAGTGGCTGTAGCGAGAGAGTTTTCTACTAACTGGTCACCCTCTACAGTAACTTGACCTTGAGCAATGCGCGACATGAGCTGCACAAACTTGGAGCGCTGCATCTTGGGATCAGCAATCGACGATATACGAGCTCCTAGGTGCTTCAGCTCTTCCTACATCAGGTCGACAATGCCACCAATGTGAGTGGAAACTGTCCATGCTGCGTACATGCGGCAGCAGCAGCAGAAGCGGGCTGGAGGACAAGACAAGTTGTCCTAACCTGGGCTTGCTGGTCGTTGAGCGTGTCTAGATAGCGGGAGTAGGCGATTCTATCACTGAGCTGGTCCTTCATCTGCTCGAACTCGTTGGTCCACTGCTCTCCTTCTGATTGGCGCCAATGATTCTGAAATTCGCGAAACTCGTGCTCGTCGAACTTGTCAAACTCCTCCTCCCACGGCACTGTCCCCCCCCCAAAGCGCCACCCACCGGTAACCGCACACGCTCCGCTTTAGTCCTGAACCTCACGATTGGCGCTGGTTGTGGAGATGAGCAGAGGGATAGCAGATTGGTGGGAGGGTCTTACCGGCCGGCCTCTCCGATTGCTGGCGGAATTCGCGAAGCCACTCCATGTGACCCATTTGCTCCGGATTGAACTCGGCCGCCCTGGAGTACGCCGCCAGCAGCAGAGTCAATGGTGAGAGACGCCGCGCGAGACTCTGACAATTTTTTATACGGGAACCAGTACCATGCCTCGGACTCCTTCTCCGAAAAGTCGGCAGCCCAAGCATCGGCGGTGTGGGCGTGATGTTGAGAGAGAGGCCGATCTCCGATCATCATTTTCTCGAACGAGGGTCCCAGCTGCGCATGCATCAAATGGTCGCTCGCATCTAGATGCCCCACATTTCCGCCCGACCAAGTGGATAATGAATTTGCGCGTGATGAGACGTCGCGGGTGGAGGGCCACCCAACTTGGGAGCGAAGGTGCGTATGCACTAGCGCATAGGAGAAGCTACGCACCGGCTTCAAAATGATGGGCCATTACACCGAGTCGATTGCGCACCTTGCCTCCCTCGCCCGCCCTGAAAACCCCCGCTCTGTGCACTCCTTCCATCGTCTGCACGCAATGGTCCCGTGCATCCACACAAGACCCACGGAAGTAGCAACACGCGAACAAATCGAGATTGAGAGGCGTCATTGCCAGTGGCGACTTTCGGAGAGTACACAAATTCACCTGGTGATGCGGGTGTGAGTCAAGAGGTGACTTGAAGTACGGGCCAGCCTGCAGATGAGGCGGCATTGCGCCCGACGGCATTGGGTGACCCAGCAAGTGGTCCATGTGTCCCGGCATCTCCCCTTCTGTGATAGAACATCATTACATAGATCACAGCCGCAGGGTGAGATGAGAAGGCGATATGTCGGTGCGAGGTGCAACCTTGCTGGCGGCCAAGGTGGCTGCCACGAGCGCCGTTCCTAAAGTCGGCAAAGGCGTCAATGTCGGGGTCGAGCTCCGTAAACTGCCCTCCTGTCTCAAAGAACGTCTCCACCTGCTCGGCCCCATCACCAATCGTCAGGCCCAGGCCCAGCGCGCATGACGTTCGAGAATGGCCGATGGGGCTGGCGGGGAGAGGGGCATTACCCCTTGGTGGGAGTGGATGAGCTCCTCCTCGCTTCTTCCGTCGAAAAGGCGCCCTCCTCCTTGTTGCTCCTGCTGCTGCTGCAACTCGAACTGCGCGTACGTCCCAAGCCGAGAGAGAGGTGTCACAACAGTGCTTTGGCCATCGAAAGAGAGGGAGGGGGGGGGATGGTACCCGCTGGCGAGCGGTGGGGTCCTCCCAAAGGCGGTTCATGGCGTTCATGAGCGGGTTGCCACCTTCGCACGCGGCATCACCCACCAAATCTCTCAATCCGCTCATTTTCTTGCTCTTGCTGCTGCTGCTGCTGCTGAGTGTTCCACGCGTTTCGAGCTGCAGCTGCTGCTGCTGGCCTGGCTGCTGGTGGTGGCAAAGCGTTTGGCTGTGTCGGCCCTTTGCTCCCGAAGAACCCGGAAGGAAATCAGCAAGAGAGAAAATAAAAGAGAAACAGCCAACCAGCGCCGGACCAGCAGTACCACTGGCCAGCCAGCCAGCCAGCCAGCCAGCAGGTCACTGCCCCGTGGCACGCCCCCCCCGGTAGTTGTTGTTGTTGGCGGTGGGAAGTCGCCTTTTCCCACGCGCACCCCCCTCCAAGCACACGCGCCCACAACACGCACGCAAGATGGAAGAGACCGCAGCAGCAGCAGCCTCGTCGCCGGCGTCGGGAGGGGCGCCGGTAGTGGTGGCGGTGGAGGGCATGCCGCTGGGCGGGGGTGCTCCCGCCCCCACGCTCACCCTCCCGCCCGCCGACGGAGGCGTGTCTTCTGCCGCTCCCCCCGAAGGCACACAGCAGCTCGATCTTGAGCTGGCCAACCTCAAGCAGGAAGAGGAAGCGGCACGTCGCGACCTCCTGGCCCGGCGCAAAGCGAGTCTGCAACAGCGGCAGCAGGCAGCGCGCGACACATCTGCGGGTCCCTTGCCTGGAGCGACGGCCACCACCACGTCTGCCGGCGTGAGCGGTAACAGCCGGGAGCAGCAGGGAGGAGAAGAGCAAGAGAAGAGCAGCAGCAGCAGCAGCAGCAGCAGCAGCAACAACAACAAGAGCAGCGCCATGGAGCAAGTGGTGAGGGCCGAGGCGGTGGAGAACGCGGTGCGCTTTCTCAACCACCCCAAGGTGAAGGCATCGCCCTTGGGCAAGCGTCTGGCCTTCCTGGAGCACAAGGGCCTCAACGACTCTGAAATCGCCCTCGCCCTCAAGCGCGCAAACATTTCCTCCGACGACGTCAAGCTGGCCATGGACCTCGCCAATTCATCATCATCCTCTCCTTCCTCGGCGTCTGTGGCCACGCACGAAGGTGCTCCTCCCAGTGCTTCCCCCTTCGTCTCTTCTCCGCGGCTCCAACTCCTTTGCGTGTGTGCGCGCGCGCGTGATCAGGGAGCGTCGTATCGGCAGTGGCTCCGTCCCCACCACTCCCGCCTCGTACTGTCGCACCCGGTAGCACGCTGTCGCAAGGGCAGCCACAGCCGGTGTCTGCAGGGTGGAGCTGGGGTGTGAGGGTAGCAGGGGCACTGGCTTTCTTTGCCTTGGGTGGCGCTGCATCACTGCTTGCTGCGGTACCGCTTGCCTGGCCATTAGTGGCTGCGCCCCGTGAATACGGAACATGGGGCCTAACTCGTCCCGCATAGTGAGATCCACTTGTGAGCTTACGCGTCTTCTCCATCGGCAGAAGCACTTCTTCCCGAACAGCGGATCCTCGCCCGAGGCCAGCAGTGACAAAGACCAGGTACTGCGACCGCGAGTGGTTGTGCAATGCAGGTGCCGTTCTTTGGTACTCGGGTCTGACTGAGCTGTGATTGGTGCCGCGTACTACAGGTGGGAAGCAAAGTAGAGGAGGAAGCAGTGATGGCCAAGGCCGACGCCTTCAAGGCGGAGTTGGAAGTCCTTCGGGCCTCCCATGAAGTCCTTGCCACCCAGATGAGGTGCGTTTCTCTCCACTTGCTCCGTTCCCAAATCAATCAACTCGAGTAACAAGCGACCATTGGTTGTGGGAGATATCAGAGAGGGATTTCTTGCCATGAAGGCGAGTGTCGAGAACCATAACCAGACGCAGGCGCCTCTTCGGAAAGCGAGCACTTCCTCACTCGAGGAGGTACCGCCAGGAAAGGCATCAACCAAAAGCACGCAGCAGCAACATGAGGACGAGACCATTGCTTCGCTTAGGACGGAGATCAAGACTCTTCGCGGTGCGTGTTTTCGCTCCACAATGCCGACGCCCCAGCACGCGCCCAAGCCCGCACGCCAAAGCGATGATAATTGGTTCACTGGCTAAACGGTTGTGCGTCGTGTGTGCGATCTGTCGGAACGCGCAGCAATGCTGCTAGACACCCGCACAGCTGAGTCGGCAGCCACGCGCGCCTCCACGATTGCCGACCTTAGTTCTTTTTCCATTCCTCCCGCTTCCTCACCGCAGTCGTCGTCTTCTTCATTATCCGCACCTTCTTCATCATCACTGCCCAGCTGGCAAATGGCTCCCAAGCGCAGCTTCAATGCCCTACCGTCGTCCACGTCCTCTGCGTCTGTCAGCAGCAAGACGAGTGCTCCCAAGGTGCCTTCCTCCTTTCCTCTGGTGCGCACCAGCTTGGTCTCGTGTTGACGGACGGTAATCCCATCGATTTCTTATCAGCCCTACGAGCGGAGAGCTGCTGCCGCCAAGGCGGACACCATCACCCCCACCACCAGCAGCAGCGTGCCTTCTTCGATAGACACCGAAACACCGCAACAGCAGCAGCAGCAGCCAGAAGCTGCACACCACCGCGATGATGACGCGCAAACTGTTGGCCACGGCGCGGATTTAACCAACGTGACGGAGGCGAGACCTGTTGCGGAGGAGCTCCTTACGCCCTCGTACGCCGAAGTCGTGCAAGCAGGCCACCACGAGAAGGAAGAAGGCGAGAGCTCTTGAAGACCACACCCCCCCAACAAATTTCAACCCGCATTTCTTTTTCTTTTTAAAAAATGAAATTCCGTTTTTAATCTATTTATCTCGGGGGGG
>CDFA01024970.1:594-12511 GCA_000826305.1 Acanthamoeba healyi | reverse complement strand
CGTTCGGAAAATAAGGGGCAAGGAAAAGGGCCGCAACTCCTGCTCGCCGCCGCCGATAGGGAGAATTACCGGGCTTGTGCCCACATCCACAAGACACAGATTGAAGTGTTTCTTTCGTGCGTGTGAGGAGGCCTGGGCTCTTCGAAGCGCTTGTGTGCGCGTGAGAGCGCTCTTTGCATCAAACTTTGTTTTTCTCCCTTGGATTGAGAGGGGAGGTAAAAAGAGAAGATGGAGAGACAGCACACTCACGAGGTAAGTTCCCCGTCTTCCTCGAGGGTTGGGGCCCGTCAGTCCACCTTCCATCTATCTCTGGCAGAGCACCCATTGCTTTTCTCGTCTCAGGATCCGCTCTCGGGCGCCGAGTCGGAAGAGGAGACGTTCAGCGTCGATGCGGAATCAGAACACGCTGGTGCATCAGGGCCGCTTATAATGCGCGTGCCCAGTTCCGAAAATGACGACCCCAGCGAGGCCCTCCTGGCCCCCCACCGTACGCTTGCCTTCCACATCAAACTAAATTGATTAAATTCGAACTTGAATATATTTATAATTAATAAATGAACATAATTGTTGTGTGTGTGTGCGTGTGTGTGCAGATGACGGGAACAGGGGCACGTTGCCGCGAGGGAGAAAGACTGGCGGGGAGCACAAGAAGGTGGCGTTCTCGGTCCGTGAGGCACACGCGCAAGAAGAGGATGACGTGCCGCTCTACCAGCTGCTCTGGCAGGATGCCAAGCGATTCTCTTTCGCCGGCTTGGTACTTAATGCAGCGCAGCTCTGGGTTGAGGTGGTGCTGGTTGAGCCTCATCCTGATGGTATGATGTGGTCATGCGCACGCGCACAATACAGTGGCGCAGCATCGCGCAGGGTCTGCTCTTCTGGGCGTTGGACTTCTGGGTGTCACTGCGCTACGTGAGCGTTGATTCGCTCAAGAACAAGAAGAACTTCTGCATTGCCGTCATTACTATCATCATCGCGGTTGCTGCCATTGTGTACGTATACACTCTACGTGCAATGCACTCCACACATATTGCACACATCATGTGCATGCACTCTCTTGTCTGGCATGCTCACCACCATTTCATTTCTCTTCTCCAGTTCGCTCACCGCGATCGTGGCCAAGTCACCACTGGTGTTTGTGAAGTTGGCCGAGAACACTGTCGGCGAATACGACCTGGTACGTCCCCCTCCCTTCTGCTTATGCTCGGCGATTGTCAGCAGGCTGACGGATAGAGAATTTGATCAATGCCATACCCCCCCAGTTGATCACTCCAGATGGCACGCCCATCTCAGTCGAACCGCAGTCGTACGACAGGTAATACGTCAAAAGAAGACAACAACCTACTGATACGCCATGGTGAAATGGGTCAGAGCCCTGACGTTATCCCTCCGATCGTTGTTCATCTCATCAGGAACACCCGATTTGGACGCACCACCAACGGATCCTCGCCAATTAACATGCTGGAGGGGTAAGGCAATGATGACACATCGAGTGTTGAAGCCGTGTTAACCGTAACGTTCGTGATAAGCTCACGTCTCCTCTTCCTCCTCGGACAGCTTCTTATTGAACGCGACCAACATTCAACACAACCTGGCCAATACACCGGGCGTTTCGGGGGCTGCACCTCGTTGGACGATGCTGGGTCGTGTTGGAAACAGATTCGACAGCACACGCAACTCCACCGCGATCATCCTCGTCATCGACTCGGAGAAGGAGAAGGTAGTCAGCCATCTTGCACTTTCACATTCGCCTCAGCGTGTCTAACCCCGGTATGTGTGTCGTTGGCTAGGAAATCGGACTCGGTCGCAGCTGGCCCTTCCCTGCGCTCGGTGAGCGTCAGGCTGTCATCAGTGGGCCGCTTCTCAGAAACATCGGTGCCACCAAAAATGACTACGTCACGCTCACCATTGACATTGGTGATTTGGCCACGGTACAAGCTCGCTCAGTGTCGAATGGCAAGTTAGTACTAGGTTGTCCTCTCTCTCTCTCTCTCTCAACCTTTCTTCCGCGTGTGACGATGTGATCACAGGATCTGGGAGGCATTTCAACAGACCAGCTCGACGCCTCGTTCAAGAAGTTCCTGGCCATGGGCATTCGTAGACTCGCCGATAACGTTACTGTCGACTTTGACGCCAACGACATTCCCAGTCTAGCACACCAGCTAGGTGCGTCCCGTCTGGGCGGCCTATCACCACGAGGAAGCACCGGCTAACGTTGTCCTAACTGTTTTAATGACCTTTTGACGTGTCATGCTACAGAGAAACAACTCAACTTCAGCATCCCGCCACTGATCCTTCAAATGCTCGTTCAAGCCATCATCGACCAGGTGACGTCCTACTCTCCAGATACTACGACCTAGTACTCACTCTTTGGAGTACTCCTCGAGGGCTCTGAACTAAATTATGGTGTATTGTTGTGCACACACAGACGCCCAATCACTCCGGCATCGTACGCGTCAATCTGGACGATGTGCTGACCGACAGAGTCATCGACACGCTGATTGACGAGTTGGCGAGGATCACATCCGGCCAGTACACGGGCAACGTCTCCTACACCGATCTCTTCAAGTTCTCCTCCGATCTGGAAGGTACGTTCGGCCACCGTGTGAACCAGCACCAAGCGCCATCACTCAGAACTTACCTACCACGGTTCCAACCAACTCAGTTGCTGGCGAAGTGGAAGACTCAATGGGCAAGTGGCCCTCGGCTTTGGGCACCGTTGTCGTGATGGAGGCCAAGTACATTCCCTTCCTTCTCTTCAAGGTACGTCCAGACGTTTCCTCTCGCAGCGTACAGTGACACGAGCCGGTCTCATGTGCTGGTCTGCTTCAGGAGTGGCTGCCGTGGCCCATCCGTAACAACGCGAGATTGATCCGCTCGCTCATGAGCAATATTCCGGGCTATACTCTGCCGCCGGGCTCGGAGAACTTCAACGTTGACAACCTGCTCGTCCATTT
Source organism: Acanthamoeba healyi (assembly GCA_000826305.1). Classification (NCBI taxonomy): domain Eukaryota; phylum Discosea; order Longamoebia; family Acanthamoebidae; genus Acanthamoeba; species Acanthamoeba healyi. The sequence continues at coordinate 9,557 of CDFA01024970.1, read as the reverse complement.
CCCTATGGGGGTGCGCGCCGTGCTTCTTTCTTGTTGTTCTGTTCTATATTCGGGGAGCTTTATGATGAGGAGGCTGATTATCGGGGTTCTGAACTCTGCCGGTCACACAGTACTTTGCCCCGCTAGTCGTCGTGCAGATGGAGGGCCGTCTCGAAACGTACACCAAGGTAGCTGCCTCTCACTCACTCGCTCGCACAGAACAGTTGCACTCAGATTGTACGTGGCTCAACCGTTTTCCTTCCGTTGCGACACAGGAAAAGGAGAGCCGGGACTCAGATATGATCGAGTGGGCCAACCAAGTGTCGCTGGGTTTGGGACTTGATTTCAAGGGCGGCTTCACCTTCCCCGTCTACGCGTTCATGCGCGGCACCGACATCCCCCAGTCATTCCTTAGCCAGGTACGTACCTGGGAAAGAGTCTGCCCACCTACCCGCATTCGGCCACTGATACGGCGATGGTGCACCATCGGCAGATCTTGATTGGACTGGTGGTCATTCTGCTGCTGCACTCGATGCTAGTTATCTACTCTCTTCTTCTGTCCAACACCGAGGAGAAGACCTACGAATACGGCATGCTCCGCGCTTTGGGCCTCCGACACAATTCGCTCATCCAACTCCTCACCATCCAGGTGTGTTGTGTGGTTCAACACGCTCTCTGTTCACACATGTGTGACGTCGTGCTTTTGCAGAACTAACACCGGCCATCTCGGCGATGCATTGCTGTAGGCCGTGTTCTTCTCCGGCCCGGGTATCGCCATCGGCTTGCTGCTAGCTTTCTTGATTAACATCGTCGTCGCCTACTTTATCGCCGGCTACACGTCAACTGCGTACGCTCCTCTTTGTGGTGTCCTCTGTGTGCAACGTTGAGACGACGAAACCTAAAGTCATACATGCATGTATGCAGAGTGGACGTCCTGATCGGGTCGACGCCGGTGCTAGTCGGAGTGTCGCTGGGCTTGTTCATGCCCATCGTAGCCAACATCATTCCGATTCGAGTACGCCTTCGCTTCAACAAGCTGCGATCAAGTGTCGTTCTTTTTATTTATTTATTTATTTGCGATTTGGCTCACGGGGCTATGCTTGGTTCGTCTCCTCTTCTGCAGAGAGCGCTTTCGCGGACACTCAGGGATGCGCTGGACGTCTATCACCAGAAGTTCAGCGAGACTGTAGTGAAGATCGTACGCCTGGAGGAGATAGGCGTCTCTGTTGAGCAGGTATGCCTTCTGTCCTCTCCTTTCCACGACTGTAACTTACCGATGCTTACCCGGTTGTTCGCTCCCCAATAGACCGTGTGGTCGATCATGATGATCGTGTTCGGGTTCATGTTGCTCTACGTCGTGCCGTTCGCCTTCCGCTACCAGTACTGGGGCATTTTCCTCGGTCTCATCAATGCCACGCTTCTGGGCATGGTGATGGGCCTCGCCACCGTCGCCTCCATCCTCCAGGGCAAGATTGAGAAACTCATGCTTCACGCGCTCATGTGGCGCGGTGCTAGCCGGTACCTGATCATTTCTTCCCGCAACGCTCTAAACTCTTGACTTGACCTTACCCAATCATCGACGTATTATCGGCAGGCTCAAGGTCGTGGTGCGCAAGGCGCTCTCGGCGCACAAGGACAGGAACAGAAAGACGGCGCTCATGTTTACCACCGCTGTTGCCTTTGTGTACGTCGCGCTCCTCGGTCCTTTCGTTGTGGCCTCATCCTCAATGTTAACGGGGGAGAGCGTGAACACGCTGCTGGCGTGCATGTCCGTGCGTTGGGGGCTACAACAGAATCTTTGCAGCAGCTATCTTCCAGATCCAGACGGCCTCGGTTGGCGATAACATTCGCCTGCTCAGCGGCAGTGATATCTTCATCCAAGCCTTTGATTGGAAGCAGCCACTTGACGAGGTATGGTCCACTCCTTTTTGACTCTCCACCGCACACAGCATTGATTACCTTGGCTTTGTTCTGTTGTTGTTGTTGTTGTTGCTGTTGCTGCTCAACTCATCAGTTGCCCCCCAGGACTCCATGCGCGACTTCCTCGATACTCATAAGACCGATCCCGACAGCGGCATAACTGGCTACACATGTACGTGTTTTCCTGCCTCTTCCTCGTTAGCATCTTTTGCGCATCCGTACTCGCTCACCTCGGGGTTGTCTTGTCAGTCTTTGCCTTCAAAATTACGGAGTTACCAGGGATAACAGGGACCCGTATATCGAACATGGCCGGTACTCCTGATGGTTCGGTGGTACGCTTCACATGCCACTTCTCCTGCTCGACGATCGTCCTCCTCACTCAATGTCGTGAGCCTCCTAACTCCGACCCACGCGTTTGTGCAGGCCGTGCACGGAGTTGAGGAGAACATGCTCTCGTCGACCTACGACCAGTATCTGATGCTCTCGGCCTACGACACCCATTTCTCGTACGCGAAGACGCCGCACGACAAGCTCGATATCGTGCGCTCGCTCTTTACCGATGCTGGCAAAGGTGCACACAAACTCGTAAATCATCATTCTTCCTCGTTGTGCTAACCGGCCGGCTCCTGCTTGGTCACAGCCGTAACGGCGTGGGACAAGGACTTCACAATTCCGCCCGTCATCGGCAGCGGCAAGCTCGTCAACATCACTCAGTACGCTCAGCGCTATCCGTCGTACTTCCCTGACGTACGTACATCGCCCGCCCATCTGCTCGCATTGGCTTCTCCTCGTACTCGCCATTTTGCTCGGTGTGTGACAGCCAAATGTCTTCGTGTATGAGCAGGTGCCTGCATCGAACTTCCCATACTACATCGACAAAAACTTGACCACGACATACACTGAGTACATCGATACGATCGTGGAAACGGCGCACGTATGTGCACTCCACCCGGCCCAGCTGTCCAGCAGCAAGCTAACCACGCACACACACACACACACACACTCCCTCCCTCGGTGCTCGAGCAGGAAGGCCTTCAGATTTACATCGATCAACCGATGCAGTTCAACATCCAGTTCCTGATCACGCCCGACTCGTCTCGCACGAGTATCAAGTACCTCGCCAAGCCGAGGGTACGTAACCGTCCGCCCTTCGCGTTTTCCATCTTCTTAGACACTCTGGTTCTCTCCTCTCTGGTCACACTCCTCTCATCGTTGTACGGCTATCCGTATGATAGGCTTTCGCGTCCAAGTTTCCGGCCCTCTACTTCACCTGGCTGAAGGTGTTGGCCAAGGCCAAGTTGCCCATCATCATTTCCATGGACTCCTACAACATGCTTGTCAACCAGGTCTTGACACCTCCCCCTCCCTCATTCGTGGTAGTGTAATTGCAACTACGGCTCTTACCATCATTGTGTGCTCTATGTGTGTGCAGGTGTACAAGGCGCGCATGGACGCCATGAAGGCCAATCCCGATATGAGACTGCCTAACGATTGGGTACGCACGCGTTTTACCTCCACGTCGTCACGACCGTTGCTCTCCTCACCGTTCTCACGCCGAGGGGGGGGGGTGTACCATTGCGACTCTACAGAAGCAGCCTCCTCCGGCCAAGCCTCACAAGGCCAAGCTGCTGGTAAAGCTCAAGGCCGGCGTGACGCGCGACCAGCGAGAATTCGTCATCAACGGCCTCAAGAACTTCATCAAGCACAACCGCGTGCTTGTCTCTGATACGGCCGAGCTGGTGGGTGCCACGGTGCTCGCCACACAGCTGCTGATGCTGTTCTTCTACGTTGGTATGGGAGCAACCCTCATCCTCCTTCGAGGTTTCTCTTCCTGGTTTGCTGATCGATACACCGCACGGTGTTGGCTACAGTGACGGCCATCGCGATGCTGCTGTGCTTCTTCGTTCTCTGGATTTCGTTCACCAGTAACGTCAGTGAGAACTCGTGGGAGTTCGGCGTCCTCCGAGCCATCGGCCTCAACGTACTGCAATCCTCTGCTCCCTCTCGCGCCCCGCGCCTCCCTCTTCCGCGCGGCCGCCGTGGCTAACCTCTGAGGGCCACATTGTTGTTCCCCATCCATGTGGACAGATCTGGCAGGTGATGAGCGTGTACATGTTCGAAGCGCTGGCCATCATCCTCACCTCGGTCATCATGGCTACCCTCATCGGTACAGCGTTTCGTGCCGTCCGCGATTGTGATTGACGTGCTGACCACAATGCCGCTGTGATATCTTGCGCGTTCAACATTCAGGTATCACGGTGGCCTACACGCTGGCACTGCAGTATGCACTGTTCAACCAGACGGACGTGGAGATCTACTTCCCGACGTTCCTGTTCTTCTTCCTCCTCTTTTGCTCGTTTGTCGTATCCATCCTCGGCTCCTACCTCCCCTCTCGGAAGTACGCCCACAAGGAAATTGCCCACACCATCAAGGGCATCTAAATCACCACCACCCCCGCCATGTTGTTGGGGCGTACCCTCCAACTCATCCTCACTCCCTCTCTCTTGCTTGTTGGGCTTGCTTTGTAAATACAAGCTTTATTTATTCTCATGCCTAATTAGCTCGAACCACTTTTGTGATTGGTGGGTCAGCAGCAACCCACATGCAGACAAGGAACGTGGTGTCAAGAAAATGAATAAATAAATCATTGTGACGACGACCACAGCGCGAAGAGAAACAGCCCGCCCCGTTTCCTGTCGTGCTCCTTCTTCGTTCCTCCTCTCGCGACGTCATGTACTCGTCGATTGTCAATGAGGGCGCACACGACCGGTCTGCCAGTCTGCTCCGACCAGGTACCCCCCCGCCACTTTCATTCAAGCCACAAATAATCTATTTATTATTATTTATTATTTATTATTTTTATTATTAATCCGATGGCGACTCCGGCAGTGTGAATATTAATTTTTTGGATAGACAATTTCTTTAAAATATAAAAATATAAAATTAATGAAAAATTATTTGTCGCCAGATGGGAGCCGTGGTGGCGGCGACGAAGAGCAGTCCCTTCCGCCGGAGCGCTCGCGTTCTTTGGTGATGCTGCACCCAATGCCGGGCACGCTGGGTGCCGAGATCATCGGGCCCATATCTGCCGAGGACCGTCGCGTCTTCCACCTCAACCAGAAGCTGCGCAAGAAGCGCATCAACGCCGTGATGGGCGCCGCAGCAGCTGCGCGCGCCCCGCCCGGCACGCTGTCGGTACCGGCTACGACAAAGGCGGGCAAGAGGGAAGGCACGGCGGCGGGTGCAGGGGGAGAAGGAACGGACTCGGAGGAGGTGATCGACGAAGAGACAAAACTGACGCGATCACGTCTGTACAATAAGCGCTCGCTCAAGCTCTCCACACACCTCGCCTACTTCCTCTTTCTCATGTGCGGGGTACGGCCCCACGCACCACCTCATGTCCCACGCGGGACATATGCGAGCATGCTGCTGTTGTGTGCTTACTGTGTGTGATGCTCTTCTTATTAGATCGGTTACCAGATACAGTTTTCGTCCATCACCTCCGCGATCGTCTACTTCAAGGGCCACTACGGACCCTCCATCTTCCGTATCATCGTGGGCGGTACCACTCACTCACCCCTTCGCTCTTCCTCTCTCTCTCTCTCCTGCATGCGTCAGGAGACAGTCACGTGATCTGCTTCTTACGCCTTCCTGACGCTCTCGCTCGTTCTCTCTCTCTCTCTCTTGCTCTAGCATTCAACGCTCCACTGTTGCCCATACTGCTGCTACAGCTCAGATACGATCAGAATCTAGATGTCCGGTTTGGATCCAAGGTAGGTCTGCGCGCCCACACGTGCAGCATCTGGCTTTTGCCAGGTGCATCTCGAGGTGATCGGACCATTTTGACGTGACGCATGTTGTGTTTTGTAGTTAACCTTCAGCGTGCGACTGTATCTGACGATGATGATCTGCACGGTCATTCTCTACTCTCTGCCCTGGCTCGACAAACCCTTGTGGCTCTTCACATGGTACAAGCTCACCACGAACGGACTCGGCAGAACTCATCTTCGCTCATACATAACTCTATTGCGGGTGTTCATAGCCTCGTCGCACTGCTGGGCATCTTCAATGCTGTGGCCACCGGCGCCTACTTCTCCCTCGTCTCTGTGTTCCCTATCAAGACGCCGGTACGCGGAGCGGGCTCTTCTGGGCGTTATAATGTGGCTCTGCGCTGTTGCGCTGACGCCGCGACGTTCTTGGGGTCCCTGCAGATCTTCTGGGCGGTGGGCCAGCGGCTGTCGACGGCGCTCATCTTGGGCATCCAGTTCCTCCTCCTCACGCCGTCGCTCTCAGAGGAGTCAGAGAACATGTACTACTTCCTGTCTTGCGCCACCGTCTCGGCGCTCGGGGTGGTCATGGCCTTCATCCTCATGAACCTCCCAGCCACCAGTTACCAATTACTTGCACGAGACGAGTACGTCTCCTTCCTTTGCTTTGTGGACGTCGTGCGATTGTGTGCGTGTGCGGTGGTGTGCGTGTTTTCATGGTTGTCCGAATTCGGGTCTGAGTGCAGGCAAATACGGGAAGAACTGGAAGATAGCGGATTGCACGTCAAGGTGTCCAAGTGGGAACTCTTGAAGACGGTCTGGCCCACGACCCTCGCCGGCGGTCTCATCCTCTTTGCGGATGTCGCCGTCGTCACCACCTTCACCTATTTCCCCTCTTCACTCGGTACTGCCCTCGTCTTCGTTGTCGTCTCCTTGTAGCTCGTGACCCTGGCGTACGCCAACCGCTTCCGTCCTCCTCCCCCCCCCCGCAGACAACAACAATCTGTCGCTCATCCTGCTGTATATCAACTACTTTGCCGACTTTGCTGGCCGACAGCTCGGTATCACACGCCCCTTTCATTGCGTGCATGTACTCTTGTTGTGGGTAGTCGTCGTCGTCGTGGTGGTGGTGGTGTGCTAATCTCTCGATGTGCAGTGTTGATACCATACCGAGTGGTTTGGAATCAGCCGACAGAGCTCATCGCGTCGATCATACGCTTCCTCTGGGTTCCTGGTACGTGCCGTTAGAGCTTGGCCTGATCGCGCGCGCATGCCGTCACTCACACTGCTGCCGGCCACATCGTCGATGTTTTGGCCGCGACACGCGCGTATGCAGCGTCGCTGGTTTACATCCAGATCGACTGGTTTAGGAACGACTGGGCGCTGTACGTGTTCATCGGAGCCTACGCGGTGTTGGGTGGCTACATCCGCACGATGGTGTTCACCATCGGCCCGCAGGCGGTGAGCCTCAACAAGCGAACCGAGGTCAGCATTATCCTCAACCTCGGCATCACCTTTGGCGTCTACGCCGGCATCGCCTTCTCCTTCATCGCCGGCTCCACCTTCCTCCAGGACCGATAGTGCCCGCAGTAGCAGCAGAGATCCAAACAATTCTTATGAGCAAGCATTTGTTGGTTCTTTCCCACCACTACCGGTAGGGGTGTGCGTTACACAACTACCACCCAGGCAACTGACACCGATGCAGTCAGGTCGATCAAGGCGATCAACGTGTGCCCTCACCACGCCCCATGTTCGCAAAGCCGGGATATTTAGGGGTAAAGGAAAATGCTTAGAGATTTCGCGTAGCGGTCGCCGAAAAAGGATCGAATGCTGTCGCTGATTCTCCAATTGAGTGCCAGCGGAAAATAGGGTGCCATTGTGGGTCACGCTCGAGCACACGACCTCAATAACTGCCCCCCTAGGCCGTCGGCGCTCTCTTGGCCCGCTCGGCGCCAACCGCACACTTCCTCTTTGGGACTACACTACTGCACTTTCCACGTTCCCTCTTGACCATCGCGTGCGCCGGACCGGGAGGTAAACCGGCAGGGAACACGGTCACGATACAGGACAGACGACGACACAACTCGTACTTACCCAGACACGCACACGCTCACAACCCTCGGCGAGGAGTGTGAATGCCAACGACGAACCACTCCCCCAACGTTCTCCATCCTCACCACCACGACTACCCTGGCACCACCGGTGACCACGACGTCGGCCACCCACCGCTGGCGGAGTATTCTGCCATGGACAGCCACAGCAGCAGAAGCAGCGCCTGGGGAGAAGGGTCGTCCTTTGAGGAGTATGGGCTGCAACGGGAGCGAAAGAACGTGAGGTTTGGCGGCGCCGAGGGCGAAGAGGCGAAGGAGACGAGAGAGGGAGGAGGCGAACAAAGCATTCTTGCCACGCAAGGCCGAGCGGCGGCGGAAGGAGGCAACAAGCGGAAGAGGAAGAAGAACGAGGAGGAGGAGGAAGAGGCAGGAGGGGAGACATTGCTGGCGGAAGGTCCGCGCACAGCGCTGGCTCAACCGAGGCGGGGCATCCTCAAGCGCCTCCGGGTCACGGAAGCGCGGCAGGAGGACCAAGCCCCTACATTGGGGACGGCCTGGAGCTTCAATCTTTCAGGAGAGGACGAGGAGGGAGCTGATGAAGAAGAAGAAGACACATCTACGGCGGAGGAGACCGGCGCGGAGGAGGATAGAGCGGCAACGCAGGGCCAAGGGGCACCCACTACAACGCCCGCCATGTACATGGACGACTCGCAGGCGTTGGAGTTCCTCACCAGTCCCGCCGTGCTCGAGGCGTGGCCGTTCATGAGCGACATCCACTTCCTCGTACGCTCACACACATACACACACACTCTCTCTCATCCACGCTCTCTTTATCCCTGCGCCCAGAACTCTGACGCAAAGCATTGCGTTATGTATGCGTATGGGTGGGCGTCTTGAAGGTGACGGTGATCACGGACATGCGGCTGCCGGACTATCCGGTCATCTATGCGAGCGATAGCTTCGAGGGGCTGACGCTCTACGAGAAGGCGGACATCCTCGGATCCAACTGCCGCATCCTCCAGGGCAAGTGCACCAACAAGCAGACCGTGGAGATGCTCAGCGCGGGCATTCACAGCGGCGAGCAGGTCGAGGCTCACCTCCTCAACTACCGCAAGGACGGCACGCCCTTTTGGAACAAGTTCATGGCTCTGGTACTGCGCTCTGAGCGTGAGATTGCTCTGGATGGACTTAGCTTGTTCGAGCTAACTGTGTGTGTGTGTGTGTGTGTGTGTGTGTGTGTGTGTTG
>CDFA01024953.1:0-20932 GCA_000826305.1 Acanthamoeba healyi | reverse complement strand
CGAGCACGAGCACGAGCACGAGCACGAGCACGAGCACGAGCACGAGCACGAGCACGAGCACGACCCTTACCTGTGGTTCCATCGGCTTCCACAAAGGCTTGGAGGACACGGGAGGCATAGTCGACGACGGTCGGGTGGTAGTGTTCCTTGGCCAGCGGGAACTCCCACAGCGTTGCGGCGAGCGGATTGGCGTGCTCCGGATCGGGCACCTCGGGCATGAACGTGCCCGACCCCACAAACTCGCTGTCCAGCAGCTGCTGTGCCCTCGTGTGCCGCTGTTGTGTTCATACAGAGGCAACGGAGAACGTGAGCAACCAGAGGCGTGCGGCGTTGTTAGAAAAGCAAAGAGACGACGTACGTTGAGGATCTCCTTGACGATGGAGATGACAGCCAGACAGGCGTTGGGCGGCAGGCACATCGCGATGTTCATCAGTCGCTTGGCAAAGCCCGCCATACGGTTGACAGACACCTAAAAACGGTCGGGTGAGTCTTATGATGGGCTCTCGCGCGCAGCGAGAGGTTGGCGCTTACCTGCTTCTTATCCTTGGACATGAGGGACAAGCAGTGAAGGAGGGACCGCACGAGCTCGGGCGACTTGATCGAGTGCGTGGGAATGAATGGAAGCAGCTCGTACAACCGGGCGTACAGTTCCTGTCATCGGATCATAGCTGCAGTGGTGAGTCACAGGGATCATGGGATCTCGCAGCAACACTGAGCCGGGTGGAGTGAGGAAGGAACCTTGAGATCGATGTTGAGCGCATTGTACATGAGCGAGTTCTGCTGGAGCATCTGCAGCGCGGTGATGGCGCACTGAAGCTGCGTGGGCACGGAGAGCGGCGAGTTGTCCTGACCGATGAGCTCGCGCAAGGCCGTCACGATGTCCTGAATGAAGTCGATGTTGATGAACCGCGTGTATCTGACGGCAAGAGGAGAAGGGGTGAGCTCACTGCCGCCAATCCTATCACAATGTAAAGGATGAGGAGAAGGGAGGGGCCTGCATACCTAACGAGGCCGCGCATCACGGAGGGCAGGAGGGGCGAGTTGATGGTTCGCTTGAGGACTCGGAAATAGGTGATGAACACACTTCGCAGGATGTCCGTTTGCTAGCATGTGTGCGTTGCGGCATGGCGCGACGGTTAGTATAGGAAATCCGCATCTTGATCGTGTGAGGGAAAAGAAAACTTACGATTGTCTTTCGTTCTTCCTTGCTCTGGGCGGCTTCGGCCTCCTTCATCTCGGCCTCGACTTCCTTCATCACCTTGAACTCCTGCACTCAACCAACGAGGTGCCAGAGAGCATCAGTGTGAGAACTGGGAGGGGTCAAGGTGTCGTAAGGACAGGGAGCACGAACCCTGTACTGCTTCTTGGTGAGCTTCTTCTTGTCCTTCTTCGACATGTGCGTCTTGGCGGGGTCCAGCGTGACGTCACCCTCCTTCAGCATGTCCGTAAACTTAATGTGCAGCAGCACCTCCAGAGTCTGCAGAGAGGGAAAGACTCTTAGTCAGTACACGCTGCTGCTCTTGAAGAAGCGGTGGTACGCCACGACACAGTAAACGGCAGACAGACAGTCTGGGATCTGCGTACCTCGGGCCGGCTGCGGAAGTTCTTTGATTTGACAAACTGACCGATGAGCTTGACTGTCTGGCGCGTGGTGCCGCCCTGCTTGTCGTTCTCAAACACAGTGTGGATGGCCTTGATGCATTGGGTCCTTGGGGACGCACGTCACGTCAGCATCACGCCTGCCTCAAACGACGACGAGGGCAAGTGCAAGGCTGCGGTGTGTACCTCAGCTCGGCGTTGTTAGAGGCCAAATAGGGCACCAGGAGCGAGATGATGTTCCATGTGAAGTTGAAGTGAGGCACTGCCCTCAGCAACTCGGCCATACACCTGTCATCCACAGGGAGAGGGAGAGGGAAAGACAAAGCGGTAAGGTGGATGAACATACGCAGAGCAGACCGAGGATGGCGTACTTGACAGCGAGAATACGGTAGTGCACGTCGACCTTGACGTGCGGCGCCTCGTCTCCCTGTGCCGGCTTGTCTGTGATGATGACAATAATGGTTAGGATGATGAATTATTGTGGGCAATGCGGCAAGCGAGGTGCGCGAGTGTGCGTACACTTCATGATCTTCTCGAGCTTCTGGAGGTACTTCTGGTAGGCCGAGAGCAGGCGCGCCTCGAACTCGCGGAGCTTCTTGACCTCCTTCGACACCTTCATCTTCTTCTCCTCCGCGGTCGGCACACGGATGCGGTACCTGGTGGTTGTCGTTCGTGGTTAGTGTCTGACACGATTCGCAAGCTCGCTGCTTACGCTGCGATGAGCTGGGTGTCAGTCAGTCGGTCAGTACCCAGGAATGATGTCCTTGAAGACTTCCAGCAGCGAGAGCACGGCGAGCTTCTGGGCTATCGCGTCGTCTTGGAAGCACATCTCGGTCAGCTCCTTCAGCATCTTGGACTGCACACAAAACACGAGCGTGCACGCACGCAAAGCAAGGTCAGCAAGTCCATGCAGCATAAGTCACGTGCGACGACGAGAATGAGCTCTTGTACGTTCTCCTCGGGATCCTCGATGATCTTGGTGCAGAGGTGGGCGATGTGCATCTTGGTGTGCTCGTTCTGCTGCTGCCTGTTGTGGAACTTCTGAAGCGCGGTCACCATCTCCTTGCCCTTACCCTGCTTCTTCGCCTGAGGGCGGTCCTCCGCCACTTCCATAGCGTCTTCTCCATCGTCATCTTCATCGTCGTCATCTTCTTCATCATCATCGTCATCATCTTCTTCGTCATCTTCCTCCTCGTCATCTTCGTCGTTGACCGCCGAGACGTCGCCTTCATCTTCGTCATCCATGTCGTCCTCGTTCTCTTCCTTCACCTCGGCTTCGGCGTCGCTGTCGTCTTCGTCGCTGTCGCCGGCGGACTTGATCTTGCGGTACTCCTTGGCCACGATCAGGTTGCCGTGGGCGTCCTTGACTGGCAGACGCGGCACCTGCAGGTGTTGCAACGCGAAGAGCACAACCGAGGAGGAAGGAGTTTTATTAGTGACTAGCCAATCGAGCACTTGTGTCTTCTCATCTCTCTCTCTCTCTCCATCCTCTTCCTTTAAGCTTCTATGCAGCTGCTTTCACGCCGGCCTTCTTGGCTGGCTTGCGCTTCCTTCGCTTCTTCTTTCCCGCCTGATCGGCGGCGGCGGGAGCTGCTGCCTTGTCTCCCTCCGCGTTCTCTTCCGCTTCCTCCTCACCGCCGTCTTCTTCTTCTTTGGTGGTGGTAGCCTCGCGTACCTCGGGCCCCTCATCCCAGCTGGCTGTGCGGGGCTTCCTCTCCCACTCGGCCTCGGTGTTGCTCTCCTTCTTCTGCTTCTCGCGCTCGGCCTTCTTGCTCGCTCGCCTCGTCGTCTTGTTTCTGCACCAAGCAAGCAAACAAGCAAGCGTGAGTGCAGCGCTGGCACAGTGCGCGCACGCATGCACGTACCCCAAATGGTCAGTGAGGTTCTTGGGGTCGACGCCGCCGAGGAAGTCGGCAAACTGCGTGTTGCCCTTGAAGTACTCCAGATCCTCCTCTTCGACTTCCTCCTCCTCTTCCTCTTCCTCCTCCTCCTTCGGGGGTGCGTCCTCCTTGGGCGGCGCGCCCTTCCGGGCACCCGTCGTCCTGCGCTTCTTGTGGGGCTGTGCATGCACACAAGACACACCGAGCGCAAAAAGAGTTCGAAATGAGATTTTGGAAATCGCGCCAAAATTAAATCTGTCCCCCCCGCTACGCGATCGGAGCGGCAAAGAGATCTCGCGGGGCGGAGACGTGGCACCGCGAAGCTGGCATGCGTACCTGGTCAGCGGCCGACTTCCTGTCGGGCTTGGTGCTCTTCATCTGAGGGTTGCTGCCGCCATCGCGCTTCCTCTTGACCGAGCCGGCTCCGCCGCTGGGCTTGTCGGAGATGGCGCGCGGCGGGGCCTGGCCCTTGGGCTTGCCCCGTGCGGTCTTCTTCGGCAACGTGCTGCGCTTCTTGCGTCCCATTCTCTTCTCTTATCTCTCGATCGAATCACAATGTCCCCCGCCTTCCGGAGACGATTACCGCGACAGTCGAGTTCTCCGTAGTTTCTGCATGTCGCGCTTGTCGACACAGATGTAATTCTTTGCATAGCGCAAGAAAATACCTCTGTTTTCATTTCCGTGGACAGGACCACAGCGCGAACTTCAGGAAAAGACGTCCACAAGCAAGCGCGGCAGGCGTGAGAGAGGACAAGTGGACGTCATGCGTGCAACCTTGGCTGTCGGCGCGTTCGTCATCGCATCAGCTTCTCGTGACGTCGGGCGCAGAAACCGCGGGCCTGCCCCAGACCGGCATATTGTAGTGGAGCATCACCAGCCGAGCGCTGCCCCCGACCCCACGACCAAGCCCATCAAACGACGCGCAAAGCGTGAGCTCTCTGACTCGGCGTTGGCCCGGGCGCTTGCCGAGGAGGATGAGGCGCAGGCCGTTCACTACGGCGAGCAGAGCGGCGGTGGCGGCCGACTGCAGCTCACGGACTCGGCCATTGCTCGTCAACTCGCAGCGGAGGACGAGTTTGAGGCGGCGACCTTCAACGACGACTCGTCTGGTACGTACCCATACTCTCCTTCTCGCGAGCCAGAGGCCGTCGCCGTCGTCGCGCTTGACTCGCTCACACTGACATGGCTTTGTCGTGCCGCCGCGAGCAGGTATCACAGTGAGCTGCCCGTACCTGAGCTGCACGAACGGACACAACGTGGCAATGGAGCGCTTCGTTGACCACGTCAACAGCAACCACCCACACGCGAGCCACCACAAGTACGCGTGCCCCATCTGCACTCTGGCAAACGTACGTCGCCATACACCCGTGATCTGCATTGCCAATGCAAAGGAGAGTGGAGTGCCTGTCTCACACGTCTCACACGTATCGTATGGCGTGCTTGTGTGCTGAGTATAGGGCGAAGCGTACTCGGTGCACGACGACACGCACCTTCTGAACCATCTGCGTGCTGTACATTCGGACATTGCGGTGGAGGCCTCGCCCACCACATTCACCGCTCGCGCAAGGTAAGCAAGCTAGGCGCACGTTGACCGCGTGATGCTGGTGCAACTAAGCACCTCCATCTCAATGTATGGATGGCCGCGACAGCTCTCCAGCGCCGGCCTCGAGAGCGCAGCAAGCGGTCCGCTGTCCCTACCAAGGATGCACTGCGCCGCCCATTCCGATCGAAAGCTTCGTCGGCCACGTGACGCGATACCACAGCGCGGCGTCTTCTCATGTCTTCGCCTGCCCACTCTGCTTCCTGTTCACGGTGTGTGCCACTATTTCCTGCTATTACAGCAAGCCATCTGATCAGCCACTCACACACACACACACACACACACACACGTAATCGACGTACAGGGAACTCACTACGCCACCCACGAGGGCACAAACCTCATGACGCACTTGCAAGCGGTTCATCAGGATGGCGGCCATGGATTCGCTGATAACGCAGGAGGAGGAGCAGCTGCAGCACCATCAGGAGGAGGAACAGGAGGAGGATTGGAGCTGCAGGGCGACGTGGACAACCTGTCCTACGAGGTTCGTCTCCTATCCTTGTACGCCCGTTTCTCTGTGGCCTGCACGTGTAACTGTGTCGTCATTGTGCTGTGTCTTCCCCAGGAATTGCTGGCGCTCGAAGAGAGGATGGGCTCTATCGCCATCGCCCCGTCGTCTGGCATGGTTGACCAGCTGCCCACGCACCCATTCTCCAGCGCCCAGCTGCGACGACACGCACACGGAGAACAAGTCGACGAACAGCTCACCACGTACGTGTGCTCCTGTTCCACAATGACGACGCTGCAATCCTCGCTCATCACTGGAGTGTACACTGCATTACACTAGCTGCACCATCTGTCTGGTGGAGTACGAGGACGGCGAGCTGCTCAAGACGCTGCCCTGCCTCCACTCCTACCACCAGGAGTGCATCGACGCGTGGCTGGGCGGACACAAACTGTGCCCCATCTGCAAGTTTGACATCACCTCCTCGCAATCCACCTACTTCTGATCTCTATCGCCCACGCGCGAGCACACCACCATCACGCCCAAGCCAGCGAGGCGGCCGGAAAAGCTGAGCAAGCATGGTCAGAATACGATGTCAGTGTGTGCAGCGCTAACGGAGAGCCAAAAAGAGGAGCGATAGCGGTGGATGTGATGTTGAGGTTGATGACCGATGGTGATTGTTTAACGAAGTAACATCCTTCCTGGGCGCTCCTCCATCCCTCACCTGTCCTCGATGGACTCTTTTGTCAGCCCGCCAGTTCATCGCCGCTTCATTGTGGGATGACGCCAGGACAAAGCAAGAATGCGCAATCATGGCGCTTCCGATTGACTATTGCCGTTCTTCTTCCCTGGCTCATAGAGCAGTGCAAGACTTAGCCCCGCCACATGGCGACAACCCCCTTTGAAGCAAACAGGAGCAGATTACGGCAATGAGCCAAAAGAGAAGAGCGACGGCGGTGGATGTGAGGTTGAGTTTGACATGTGTTGAGTTGTTAACGAAGTAACATCCTTCCTGGGCGCTCCTCCATCCCTCATCTGCCCTCGTGTGGCTCTGTTGGCGGCATCCCCTGATCACAACCAACCCATTGTGGGAGGAGTCCAAGACAAAACAAGAATGCGCAGCAAAAAATCATATCTCAAATATCTGACTTTTGCCCAAGAAAACGGCAGGACTGATCGAGGTATTTGAGGTATGTTTCAAAAGCAACTTGTTTTGTGTGGTATTATCTATTTACACGAACGGCACACAGCAGGGAAGAGGGAGGACCGATTGGGGCTAGCAGGGTGGTGTCGGAGCGAACTCCCAGTGGCGGATGAGGCCGTCCATGGAGCCGCTCACCAGACGTAGCGGCGAGGCCTGAAGGCACGTGATTCTCCTATCTGAATTGCGCCCCACAAGATCGCTGGGTCAGATGAAATGGCCATCAAACGCCTGGAGGTTGAGTGCTCGGGGAAACGTTACCTAACCGGTGACTGCCACCATTGCCCTGGTTGCCGTTGTTCCAAGTCTTGGAGATGCAGTTGCCGCTCGCGACGTCAAACACGTTGATGCTCCCGTCGTTCGATCCCGTGATCAGGTGACCCAGCCCATTGAAGGTCGCTGACTCCACCCACTCCTGCAAATCGTTCCGAGCGTGTCAGTCATGTACACTGCTGCGGTGAGCACGTACGCACACAAGGCAGAGCATCGGTACCGTATTGCCGAGGTAGCGCTTCAGCGGGACCAGCTCGTGGCCATTGACCATGCGAAGGTCATAGCTCAGCACCGGGAAGCCGACGTTCTCGCTGCGCAGCGGACCGCCACCCACAAACACCTCGTTGCCTGTCGTCCAGAGATAGAGAGAGGAGAGAGAGATAACCGTAGTGAGCCTCTAGAAGATCACACACAAGTGTAACTGATCGGCGAGCGTACTGTTTTGTGGATTGTTGAGGAGCGAGAGAATGGTGCGAAGGTGGGAATGGAGGGTGGCGACGATCAGGCCCGAAGCGGTGTCGAAGATGTGGAGCTCGCCCTTGTTGTTGGCCGTGATAACCTCCCTCTGGCCCCACGGCAGAACGCAATTGACCGACTTGACCGCGTCCTGCTGATCCGGCACCAGCACCATCGAACACTCCTCCTTCTCCAGGTCCCACACCTGTGCGAAGGGATTGGAACGTGTGGTGACGAGTGAGCACGAGCGATCAATCCAGTCAAGCCGAAAGCGAGACATACGCGAGTGCTGTGGTCGACCGAGCACGACACCAGCTTGTTGTCATTTGGCATCACGCACAAGGCGTTGATGGAGCCGGTGTGACCGGACAGATGACACAGCTCTCGGCCCTGATCCAAATCCCACACTGCCCAACGCCTCATAGTCCGTTAGTTCACAGGCGGCGGTGGAACGATCCATGATATGGTAGTGATGGTGTACGCACGTCTGACCACCTGATCGAGGGCCCCGGTCGCAAGTCGGGTGCCCTCGGCCGAGGGCACAAACGTCATGCTGTACAGGTAACCCCCTATTTACATGTCAGACATCCGAGTCAGAATCCTTGTGGTCCCGCAAGCAGAGCAGAGGGAGGGAGAGGGCTCAGCGTACGCTTGTGGGCGATCCACGAATTGATCACCTCGCTGGTGCTCAGACGCCTTACTTGCACCTGATCACGAAATCGCATCGCGCGAGTGTCAGCCGATGACGCAGGACCTTCTATGATGAAGAAAGCGATGGTACCTCGCCGTTGGTGTTGCCGGAGAGGAGCACGTCCTTCTCCTCGTCAAAGAGCATGCAGTAGCTGCGCGAGGTGTCCTTGGCCGTGCGGCTGCTGAACCGGCCATCGCGCCAATTCTTGTCGACGTACACGTGCATTCATCACGGCCCCAGGTTACATCATGCACCTCACTCACACCACGTGACGTTGCGCAAGAGAAGGAAGAAGAAGAGGAGAGCCTACCTTTGCGACGGTGTGCTGGGCCTTGAGGAGAGCCTTCCAGCCGGACTCGGCCCGTATGCGCTCCTCCCACTTGGACCGCGAGTGGGCACGGACGCCTCCAGAGACGGCAGCTTCAATGCTCGACGTGGGCAGCTGTCGGCCATCGCACGACTTGAGGAGATAGCTCCACAACACTGCACCACCCCCAACCGCACGTCAGAATAAATTCAATCAATTAAAAAGAATTAGTTTGACAAAAATAAAAATAATAAAATAAATAAATAAAAGGGGAAGGGCGAGTGCCTTCATCGGAGAGGAGCTCGCGGAAGCGTAGATTGAGGGGCTCGACGCTGAGGAGGAGATCGCGCGGAGCGAGGAAGGAGAGAACGATGGCCAGCACTTCGTCCGGCAGTTGCTCCATCGATGTGAGTGGCTCGTTGTGGTCGTAGTCGTAGGAATAATAGTCTTGCATTTTTTCCTCGTCCCTCGACTTTATACTCGCTGCTTCTTCCGGTCACCGGTGAGTTCCTCTCGTCTCTTCTTCTCCCTCTAGCGTGCAGTGTCGGTGTGGTGCTTGCGTCACCTGAGCCAAAATGTTTGGGCGGCAAGGCCACACCGTCTCGTTTTCCGTTGCTTCTTCCGTGTCCGTGAGTCGCGTTACCACGGCTTTTACGTCGACAAATATGACAAGTATTTTACTTACGAAGAATGATAAAAATGACGGATGATAAAGTAATAACACAATAAAGGAACCAATCGCTGCAGCCAGAAGTGGAGGACAGCAAGAGGATGAAGGTGGCGAGCGGCTTGGTGCTCGGCGTCGTTGCGCTGATGGTTCTCTTGGGCACTATCGTTGCGACAGTGCAGGGCGTCATCAAGGTTCGTTTCGTTTCGTCGCGCTTACTGCTCGCGTTGTCTCAGCTGCTAACTAAATCTTTACCCCTCGGGCGAGCAGGTGAACCCCAAGACACAGTTCTTCGTGGACGAGACTGGCCGCACTCGCATCTTCCATGGCGTCAATGCCGTCTACAAGGCACTTCCCCCTCTGCCATTCTCGGAGACTAGACTCGGACCTAAACGCGAGAAAAAATGTTGACGAATGTCTACGTCGTCACGGGGTGGCCACAGGTGCCGCCCTACTACCCGATCGTGGATGGGTTCGACCCGCAGCTGTCGCTCTCGGATAGGGACATGCAAGACCTGCAGCGCTGGGGCTTCAACGCTCTCCGTGTACGTCCTCCCCACTGAATTCTTTTCCATTGTGTGCTGCTGCTGGCGAGCGATACACTGACGTTCGAGCTTGGCCGCAGTTGGGCGTGATGTGGCCAGGCGTGGCACCTACCAATGGGACCTTCAACCAGACCTATATCGACGTCATGTCGTCGCTGATCAAGAAGCTTGGCAGCTACGGCATCTACACAATCGTCGGTGAGTGCAAGATCTCGACGTCCTTGCGTCTCTCTCTCTCTGTCTTGAGTGTCACTGTGGCCATCACACTGATGAGGCTACTTTGGTGGTGCACTCTAGATGCTCATCAGGATTTGTTCACGCGCCAGTGCTGCGGCGAAGGCGCTCCAGATTGGGCTGTTGACTTTGGCGACTTCTCCCTTCCCTTTCCGTTGCCCGCCACGGGAGCCACCGTACGAACAACCCGCCCTCACCTTCATTCTTTCCTGTTGCCTCCCGGATCACTGCCGTATTACACTCACACGTGCACGCACTGCAGGTGTTCCCCAAGGACAAGAACGGGTATCCTCCGCTGTCCGAATGCCTCAAGGTACACCACGACGCTCTCTTTGATGTCTGTGGGCTGGATCCGCTTGATTGATGAGTGGTGATCTTCTCTGTTGCAGTACACCTTTGGCCAGTTCTACTTTGCCGAACAGACCATGGCGGCGTTCCAGAGCCTTTACGACAACAGGAAGGGCATTCAGGACGGGTAACCACTTCGCACGCGCACGCATACACACTCACACCTCTCTCTCTCTCTCTCTCTCTCTTACACCGAGATGTATTCCTCTCTCTCTCTCTATGTCTTGCTCCTGCAGATTCATCAACTACTGGTCGAAGCTGGCCCAGACATTCAAGGACTCGCCCTACGTTCTCGGCTATGAGCTCATCAACGAACCGGTGCGTCAGCGTCGCCTCCAGGTCGCACAAATAGCGGACAAGGATGAATGTCTGACGGCGATCTCGCTCCACTTGCTTGTACAGTTTGCAGGCAATGTGTATGCGGACCCTACGCTCATCGTCCCGGGCGTGGCTGACAGAGCCAACCTGTACCCCATGTACCAACGTCTCCACCGCGCCATCAGGCAGTGGGACGACCAGCACGGTGCGCTCTCAAACCTATCATTAGATCGGATGCCTCCTCGCAACCAAGGCTCACCCGCCCATCTTGGTCGTACACGTCGCACAGTGATCTTCTACGAGTGTGCCACCAACGATCTGTGGGAGGTGGGATTCCCCGAGGGACCCGGTGGCCATGCCTACGACGATCGCCAAGCCTTTGCCTACCACGTACGTGCGCTGAAAGAGAGAGAGAAGGAGAGAGGGCTGTTCGCTGGCCTGGCTGATGGCATTGGTTGACTCTATCGCCTCACGTCACGCGGCATTGCACGTGAGCAGATCTACTGCGGCCCGCAGGACTCGGATGGATCGCCGGGTAACGTAATCCTGTGTGACGCCGAGGACACGTACTTCTACAGCCTCTACAACTCGACCATCAAGCGCCTGGGCGGTGGCTACTTCATGACCGAGTTCGGAGCCATGGCCAACAACTCGCGCGGCATCGCCAACATGCAGTATCTCACGGGTCAGGCCGACCGCCATCTGTCTTCATGGACCTATTGGCAGTTTAAGGGTGAGCGCACTCCTCCTGCACACGCATGACATCGTCGCCCCTCATCCTGCACAGTGTGTCGGGCTGCACCCACTACAATCACGTTTCCTTTCTTCTGATCAGGTTTCAACGACATCACCACATCGTCGCTTCCGACGGCTGAGTCGTTCTACGACGCCAACGGCCAGCTGGAGGTGAACAAGGTACTCAGATTCTCTCCGCTCTCTCCCCTCTCTAGTCGCCTGCTAAGGGTCCCTCTCGGGTGCTCGTCATGTCAGGTCAAGGCCCTTTCGCGCACCTACGCGAGAGCGACGGCCGGCACGCCTCTCTCGATGACCTTCGACCCCGAGACCGCCATCTTCCAGTTCACCTACGTCCTCGACATCGTACGTTGTCCGTGGATCCACATTTAGCGTCACTGCTCGCCTTTGGGCTTGGACCAGGCTCAACTCGACCATCGCCATGGCTTGGTTGATGGATGTGCGCAGAAGGTGAGCCAGCCCACGGAGATCTACCTCAACGAGGAGTACAACTACGCCAACGGCTACATCGTGTCCGTCGTGCCCAGCCAACGTACGCAGCCTCAATGCCCAAGTGACACCCCGCAACAACGTGTGCTTGTTTCAACTCTTCTCCTCTCCTGACTTAACCCTATTGTGCGCAGTGGTGCAGGCCAAGTCGCCCGGCACGAACCTGGTGTGGGTGTACCCGCTGCCCACGGCCACGGACGGAGTCATCGTCACCGTCACCATCAGCCCCAAGTGAGCGAGGAGCCAAGCCACCCAGTTGTGGTGACGTACGTGATGGTCGTGGTGGTGGTGCGATTACAAACTCTTCTTATGATCATAAGCTGGGCCAGCAGGCTGGTGAAGCGCTCAGAAGAGGGCGGAGAGGGCAGTGAGAAGGAAGGACGACTGCACGGAGGCGGCCGAGGTCTGCACGGCCGTGCCGTAGACCGGGTAGTTGTTGCTCTGGGACACAGCGAGGCAGAGGTGATCGTTGGGGCAGGCCTGGTTGGCCGAGTTGGAGCCCACGCCGCGCTTCCTGCCGCTCTGCTGGCACCAGCCCGAGGAGGCGGCGCACGTGAGGCCGGCGGGGAAGTCGATGTTGTACCCCTCGACGGGGAAGAACTGGCAGATGTCGTTCTTGACCTCGGCGTCGGGCGTGCACAGGCACACATCGACAAAGTTCTCGCACATGGCGCGACCCACGATCTGCGAGCGGAAGCACTCGTTGCTGTTGAGGATCTTGGCCTGGCTGCTGGCGATGCACGACGAGAACTCGTAGGAGTTGCCAACGTTGCTGTAGACCTTAGTGATGAAGGTCTGGCAGGCGGCCGAGCCGAAGCCGTCCTTGGCGCAAGCGGCAGCGTCGCTGGGCGAGATGCCGGCGCAGGTGTAGATGGCCGAGACGAGCTGGCTCGAGACGTTGAGGAGACAGGTGCCGTAGTCGCAGCCGGGCACGTAGGAGGAGCAGGTCATGTGCTTGAGGGCCGTCAGGCAGTCCTGGCACACGGAGAAGCCGTGCTTGGCCGCAGCCGCCTTCACCGCCGTCTCGACCGACTGCCACGTCTGTTTCGGAGTTAAAATTAATCTCACGAGCCAATAGGACGCAGGCGCGTAAAGACGAGCTTGCTGGGAAATGGAAGAGATGAGGGCAGCCCGTACGTAGGAGTAGAGGCTGTCGATGGCCTTGAGCACGCCTGTGAGGCTCGAGTTGTGGTTGTTGAAGTTGCTGCTGGGCAAGTTCTTGAAGCAGAAGTTAAGTCCGGTGGACGACACTTCCTCGCAGGCGTGGGCTACGCCTGCGTTGTGAGGCCGCACCACACGACGGCAGTCGAGGTTAGTGTCTCGCTCATCATTTCCCTGAACTATCATCACTTGGCGGCAATGGAGGCAGCGGGCGAGCGAGGCATTGGGAGGAGAAGGTGAAAGAGCGGTCTCGTACCGGCATAGAGGCCGAGCAGGACGAAGATGAGGGAGGCAACAGCGAGCACTGGCTTCATGACGGTCGTTGTGTGTGGTGAGAGTGACCTGCACTTCCTGCCTCCGACGTTATTTATGATCCCAACGGACCAATCGCACAAAGGCGCAACTGCGACCGCGGACATGAAGAGCCAGCATCTCAGACAGCCACCGCGCCATCACCCCACGACTCGCTCGAATACTACAGAGGCACGCCCAGCTCGCCTCTGGTTGGTGATACGACTGCCCCAATGGCACACCCGGGTCCACGGGCCCTCGTAAGTTCCAGGCCCTGATGTGGCTCAAGTACACGCTTGCTCGTGCGTGGTGAGGAGGAGGAGTGTTGTCTCTTGTGTGTCGTGTGAGGGAACGTCCAAAACTGTTCCTCCGGTGCCGCGATGAAGACGATGAAGGTGCCGGAGGCGATGACGGCGGAGAAGAGAGAAAGAGGCGAGAGAGGCAAAGTCTACATGGCAGCCAAGGTGGCGAGGATGTCGGCCGTGCTCGGTCGGTCCTGCGGTTTCTTGTTTGTACACTTGTTGAAGAGCTTGAGCAGCTCCTTGAAGGCCTCCTTGTCCACGCTGTCTGGGACTGTTGGTCGGATGCCTGGCGCCAACAACACGACACGACACGTCACGTCACGTCACAACACAACACAACAGCCGCACGGGCGAAGATAGACGGGTCAGTGAGAGGGAAGCAGCAGGGTGTTGGCATGGGGCCGCGTTCACCTTTGACGTTGCAAGTCGAGATCTCAAAGTGGTTCTTGTCGTAGTAGGGCTGCTTCATCACGATGAGTTCGTACAGCACCATGCCGAAGCTCCATACTATACAGTGCACGCGGGGGCAGAGTGAGATTCTCTGTGGTAAGCACAGCAACGCTGAGTGGCGTGCACGCACCATCGGCCTTGACGCCGTGCCCTCTACCGCTCTCCGTGAACACCTCGGGCGCCATCCAGCCGGCTGCACGTGGGGCGTGTGAGTGATGAAGTCAAGGCCCAGATGGGGGTAGAGAGAAGGATAGAGAGAGAGAGAGAGAGAGAGAATGACGTACGCGTTCCCACTTGTGTGAAGGTCTTGGCACCGGTTGTTTCGAGTATCTTGGAGGTGTCAAAGTCGCCAATGTGCAGCCTGCGCGGATGTCGATGATTGTCCCATGATACAAATATGTTGTCGCTCTGTCGATGGATGGATACGATCACAGCGTGGTAGAATGATCACAGCGATCAGTTTCACTTCCTGCCATGCAAGCGTGAGCGCGAAGGCAGGTGATCAGTACCTTGAGATCGCGGTGGATGATGGGCGGCTCCTGTCTGCCGAGGTAGTGTAGGCCTCTCGCGATCTGGAACGCGAAATCAACAACTTCCTTCGGCGTGAACGGTTTGCCTGGTGCACACACGCCGGACAGTGATCAGGTTGACGGTGGTTGGTCGCAACGCGTGGCGCATCGGTGGTGGTGGAGTGTGATGCTTACCCTTTCCGGATCGATTGGCGATCACCTGCCAGAGCGTCTCGGGGTAGATCTGAGTGTACATTCGGATCTCCTTCTTGTCTTCCCTGTAGTCAAAGGCCAGGAGTCGCACAACGTTCTCGTGTCGAAGTTGTGCCATGATGCTGCATTGATGACCACGACGTGAGTGCGTGTCCTGATGTGAGAATAACGTACTGCAAGACCGCGAAATACCTGATCTCAGAGAGCATCCGCTGGATCTGCTCCTCGCTGGGGAAGGTGCTGCTGTCCATGATCTTAGCGGCGAAGAACATGCCTGCCGCCGCGCACGTATGGATGAGGAATAAGCTCATCTGTGCCGCGCTTGCAAAGTGGAAAGAAGTGTGTACCCTTGATGGAACAGGCGTAGACTGTGGCGCCGCTAGCGCCTCGTCCCAGCTCCTCGTGGAACTCGATCTCGTCATTCTTGAAGTCGATCGTGAGCACTTCGCTCATCGGCAGACTCTGGCCCGAGTGAGTCGGGCTGTGCTGGCTTTCTCCCCGCGCCGTTCGCTCCGCTAACGACTCCGAGGGCAGTATGGATCCGCTTTTGTTCTGTCGCACGGCGACAGAGGACGACATGCTGCTGACGACTAGCGACTCGGCGCTCATGCCGAAGCCGACGGGAATGGCCGACGATGAGAAGTGGCTCGTCGAGATGGGCGGTGTCTGCGATGAGCTGCCTGCTGTCGCTGACGCAGCCGACAACGGCGAAGACGAGGACGACGATCTGAGATGTGAAACCGACTTCTTGCGCGAGAAGGACGTCGTGGGCTGGAGCACGAACACCAGCAGCCCGTGGTCGTCCTCGAAGATGTCGACGTAGGAGTTCTTGAGGCTGGTCAGCGAGGAGAAGCTGCCGTGGAGGGCCATGGAGGACGACATGCTGGCACCGGCTGCCATCATGCCCACCATATCCGAACTGGCGGTCAAGAGGTCCCCCAGCGGTCGCACAAAGTGCTCTTTCTCCAGCTTGATCAGAACAAAGTGATGGCAGGTGTCTGTACACGCATCAAATTGCACTGCATCAGCACCACGACGAATGAGTGCGAGATCATCTGGCTCAAGCGTACCATTGACGATGAGATCGATGACCATGTTGACCGTGATAGGCTCGAGCAGATGCAGGCGGACCGTCAAGTCGAACGACTTGCCCTATTTACGAAACAGGAAAAGGTCACTCCATGGCCAAGTCATCATCCGCGTCGCTGCACGACGTCGCGTTATTGGGGGGGATGCTCAGTACGGGAGCCAGCGCCTCTGGAACGGGATCGACCACAACGTGGAATCGTCGCTCCTTCTCTCGGTGACAGAGCGCGATGGCGAGCTTCAGTTCCTGCTTGGACTGATTTGTGATCGTGAGCTTGTCATCGTAGACGCCCGGTTGCCTCTCGCGGTTTTTGAACTCGAGCGAGACCGAGGACAACTGTGGCGCGTCGTCACAACCGTTGGAGAGAGAGCGCGATTAGGCAGGACTAACTACGCACATGCAGCGTAGCGATAGAGGATGGTTGAGGTAAGCCATACCCCCAACTTGGGCGTGTAGGCACTCGACCAGAAGAACCAGCCCAACATGCCTGCCTTTTCGCCCGTGTAACCTGCACGGAGGGTAGAGGTGAGCCAACAGGTAGGACTTCTGAGGAGTGACGACAGGGGAGGGACGACGTACGGCTCTGGTGGCACTGGTAGGCCATGTGGAGAGAGGGCATTATCCGCTCTTTGGGGCTGTAGTAGGCGTAGGAACGGATGGCCTTCACATCCTCTGTCGCAACTCCCTTCATGCCGGCCATGACACTGAGAGCGAGGCCACGTAAGACAAGCAAGACACATGGTAAGAGATGTGAAAAGAGAGAGACAGCTGCTCTGGCAGCAGTACCGAAGCAATTGAGTGGCCCAGAAGTCTTCCAGCACAATGGTGCAGCATTTGTTGCAGACCACCTTCTGCACGAGGACCTCGTCGAGGGCCTTGATGGCCAGCGGCGACTTCTGCTGCACGACCTTGCCGTGCCCCAAGGCGCCATGATTGTCCACTCCCCCTGCAAGCAAGCGGAGCGAGGCATACGTGAGCGATGGCTCGATGTCAGACCTGGACAGGCTGCAAGAGGGAGAGAAGGAGGGTGCAAGTACAGGTGTAGACCAATCCTGTGTCGGATAGAGCGATCAGATGGTTCTGCCCGCAGGCAATTTGGATGATGTTCTTATCGCTCAAGAACGACAACGCCACAGAGTTAGACTCCAACACATCGATAATGACGATCTCGCCTGATTCTGTACAACACACGCGTGAGAGGCTAGTTAAGCCACCGAGTTTTGGGCCTTGAGCGTAAGTGTCAGTGTCGGGCCATGGCGTACCAAGTAAAGCGACAAGACTGTTGGAGTTGCAGGCGATCTGTCTCACTCTCGACGTGACGGTCTCTTTGTAGAGTTTGCGCGCTCGGTGCTGGGGTTTCTCGTCCTCGTTTGTGTTCCCAAGTACCTGCAAAGGAGGCCATGTGTCGCACAACGTTGTCTCAGCACTTGTGCAAGCCTGAGGGTGTCGTCCAGGCGGCTACTAGCAAAGAGGGGTGTACCTGATTGTAGCGCGTCCATGCGTATTGGGGCGCTTCTTGGGCCTTGTCCTGCAGCACTTGAGTGTAGAGCTCCTTGGCTACAGTGAAGAGCGAGGGGACAGCGGGGGAGGATGGAATCAGAACGAAATGTGGCTACAGGCGAGCAAACGAACGCGCTGACATACCGGTGATCATGGAGACGAAGTTCTTGGAGGAGCACAAGTCCGTGACCACCATGTCCTCCGTGCCGTCGATGACCTTGGCCGCAAACGGCTCGACCAAACTGCCCTTACAGCTCCACGCCCAGTAGTACGGCCTGCCGATCACTGATTTCACGTGTCAGGTCAGTGCCAAGAGGGACGAGAGAGAGAGAGAGAGAGAGCGATGCACACGGAGCTAAACAGTTGAGCTCAGTTTAGAACTTACTTGAGACGGCGGCGATGTGATTGCACGCAGTGCTGATGTTCTTGAACGTGATCCCGTTGAGGGCGCTCATCTTGACCAGCGTGGGACAGGCGAGATCCTGCACCTGGCAGTCGTCCGTGATCGCGGCCTGGCCCCACACGAGAATCTCTCCTCGCTCTACACACAGGACGCGTACACGCCACGCTACGTCAGTCCACTCACCACTGGTTGCGTACGAAAGGACCACTCGAGTGACCTCACCAGTGAGGGCGACAGAGTGTCGTGGACCGGTGGCGATCTTAGTGACGTGATGGCGGTAGATGCTCTGTACGAGCGTCGGGGCCGTGATGTCCTCCAGGGAGCCGTGCCCCAGCTTGCCGAACCTGCCGCTGCCCCACGAGAACACTTTACCCTCCTCTGTGGCGGCGAACAAACAACAGATCACGATCAGCGTCCGATGCCGCCGCCACACTACACCGGTCATGCATGGCGCGCGAGAGCTGAAGCACGTACTGGTGAGGGCGAGGAAGTGAGACGAGCCGCAGCTGACATCGACCACGGATAGGTCCTTGAGGAGGAACGGCCGATGGTGCGGCGTGCGGTTCCAGTCACTGCCAAACAGCCACGCCCGGCCCTCGCGGCCGAGCGCGTCGAGCGGCACCTGCGATGAAGTGGAGGACGAGAGCGACGATGACGCCGACGAGGACGACGATGACGAAGAAGACGACTGATCGCGTTCCACCAGTCGAATGTCGATGAACAGGACGGCGCCGCCGCCGCGCGGCAGCCACATGATCGACAGCGGCAGCCGCTCGTCGCTGGCGGCGGCGTCGGCGTCCTTGGCGTCCATCTCGAGTGGCACATAGCGCGGCCCGGCCGCGCCGCCCTGTGATGATGTCGCCGTTGCCGTAGTCGTCATCTGGTGGCTCTCGCCACAGCACGGGGCAGCCGCCGGCGCAGCGTCCTCGGCGTAGTCGTGATCGATGCCGTCGGGGATCTCGACGCGCCATCGCTGGAGATCGATGCCGCCGCCGCTGCCGCCGGAGCCCAGGGCGTGGATGAGCTGAGCCGCGGTGATGTAGTCAAAGCTCGATTGGTCGTTGATCGAGACCTCGCGCTGGAGGGGGATCACGGCCTTCACGATGCGCCGCTTGCGCGTCTCGGGATGGACGAAGCGGATGCTCACCTCGACGTCGAGGCTGGGCAGCGCGAGGCGCGGCGAGAGCAGGGGGTAGAGCGAGGGATTGATCGGCGCCGAGGAGGGGGCGGGCGGAGCGGCCCCTCCATGCTGCTGCTGGTGATGAACGTTGGAGGCGAGCTGCAAGTTGTGGTGGAGTCGATCGCTCTGCAATTGGTGGTGCATGTGCTGGTGCTGGTTGAAGCTGTTGCGGTGCTCCACGAGGGCGGTCGTGAGGGCGCTGGGCGAGAAGGGGAGGGCCAGAGGCGCTGCAGCATCGCCCGAGTCGGAGGAGGAATGGGGAATGGGTATTGAATCTGACATTGCGCCACCATCGCCACCTCCTCCATCATCGTCGCGCGCCGCATTGTCGACCGATGATGAAGATGTCGACGATTCGGCGGCGATCGCTTCGCTGCTCTCCTCGCGGGGTCGCTTGGCGGGCGAGAAGGAGGCGTCGGGAGGTTGGCCGTGGGCGACGTCCATGAGCTTGCGGATGTCCTCTCCCAGGGGCGAACGCGCAGCTCGCTCGCTCGAGGCGCACGACGGCGGCGAAACCGAAGATGATGAAGAAGATGACGCCGAAGCCGAAGGAGACACCGACGCCGCGCCCATCACACCGGCGCCTTCCTCCTTCATCTTGAGGCCACACAGTGCGCGAGAGGGGTGCAAGGTGGCTTCGCTTGTTGGCGCTCCCGTAATAAACAGCCACCTGGAATGATGATGACGAGGTGATGCCCCCACATTTCTTCTTTTATTTGCAACCCACGCTTGGAATGCGCGCGAGGCGCTCTTCGCTCTTCGTTCTTTTTGTTCGTTCTTCTCTTGTTGATTGGACTGTGTTGTGTGATGATCATCTTTATCAGCATGCGCACCATCCACACTCGCTTCGAACCATACGGCGCTCTCAAGCCGGCAGGCGCTCCAGGAGTTCAGTCGTCGGTGAGGGTGCACAGGAGGCCGCCTTGGATATGCCAGTGCGGACGCGAGCTGGGCTGCTGGGTCAGCCAGAAGAAGCTGTTGACCACGATCGCCATCCGTTCGTAGTAGTCGGCCACGTCAACGTCATCACCCTTCCACATGTTGGCCAAGTTGGTCACGGCGAAGTAGACGGGACCAGCGTAGTATGGACACACGTTGTGGAGATGAGTAAAGTGTTTCACCTGGACCGAATGCACCATCAGTGATCACGCACGCACGAGGAGGGAGAGAAGAAGTGAGCCCGTACCCTGAGGCGGTCGATGATGGTGCTACGGGCCGTGGTGTTCAGCAGGAAGAGAGCGACCGCGAGACCAGATTGGATATGACCCTTGCCCTCGCCCAGCACTCCGTGCAGCTCCCGGTACACCTGCTCGTGTAAGACCAACGGCGTGTTGGATGAGGGTAATACAAGGCGCATCATGTGGTGTGCGTGCTTGACACACGTACGAGTTCCTGGTAGTGTTCGCTGCGCTCCATCCGCTCACCGTCCACCACGTAGGCCAGCTTGGGATTCGTATCGCTCGGTTCGTGCCCAAACGTCAGCCCTCGGAACATGAGACTCTTGTCTGCATGGAACCAGTTCCTAGTCGAGCGCAGACAGCAGGTGGTGAGCTCGGTTCGCGTGGGAGAGGTAACGTTGACGAGAGAGTTGGGCACTCAAACCTGGGCTTGCGGATTACGCAGATGCTGGCAACGCGCTCCACAGACTTTCCCCACACGTCAGGGCTCGTGAAGCTCATGCGGATCACGCGACACTGCCCTGTGTAGCCGTCACAAGGCATCAGCACAGTCATCATACTCCTCGTCACCAGTCGCCACCAGTGCCACAGTGAGAAAAGAGCGTGTGTAGTGCGTGTGCGTGTTGCGCGTATGTGCGCGTGTTCGTTGTGGGTGAGTGCATCTCACCTCCAGGACTGACCACATCAGCATAGTTTGGCGAAGAAGAAAACCGGCCTTTGATCAAGCCATCAAGCGCTCCTTGCTTGATGATGTCGGTGATGGCGCTGAGCGTAGAGAATGCTGGTAGGCCTGCCACTATGTAGGCAGCGTCGACGGGCTTCCTCCACTCCGTCACCATGTCGTGCATTCTG
>CDFA01024949.1:0-30908 GCA_000826305.1 Acanthamoeba healyi | reverse complement strand
GTCCTCCTTGGCCAGGAGGATGTTGCGGCCGGCGCAGTCACGCCACACAAATCCCTCGGCGTGGAGATGGGCCATCGCGTGCGCCACGTCGAGGAGCATCGAGGTACCCTGGTGCAGCCACGCCAGGCCGCCGAGCGGCGGAGCGGCGGGCGACTGCACCAGCGCCTCCAGCGTGCCCAGAGGCATGTAGTCCGTCAGTACGCCCACGCTACCCAGCACCACGCCTCGGAACCCAACCACTCGCCTGTGTGCACGCACGTGTGCGACGACAATCGCTCTCGCGTGAGCATTGTGTGCGAGGGAAGTGTGCGTGTGCGTGTGAGGAGGTGGTACGTGTGTGGTCGCAGGCGGAACCATACGGCGAGCTCGTGGGCGAGGACCAGGAGAGTGCTGCAGCGCTTGAGTACGAGGAGGTCACCGCGCCACCGCACCACCGAGACCTGGTCCTTGAACTTGGCGCGCCCTTCGGCCAAAGCCAGAGGCACGGCGCCGTCCGCCGGCGCCAGCTCGCTTGCGTCCACTCGCCAGTGTCTCGCGAGGCACGCGAACATGGCCTCCTCGCCTCTGCTCAACTCGAGGACCTGCAGGAGAGTCTGCAGCAGCTCTTCGCCCTCCTCCTGTTCCTTCTTGCTCCCCTTCTCCCTGCCCGACGACGCGTTGCCCATTCCTCTCGGGTTGTGGTGTTGCCGAAAAAATCTATTTTTTAATAATTCGATCTATTAAAATTGTGGAATGGAATTCTGCGCCAATTTGTTCGATCGCAGGATTGGGGGGGGAGCGACATCACGCAGCCTGCGCTGGAGCACTACGCCGAGAGTAGAATACCTCCCCCCCCCACAGTGACGGAGCGGGAGGAAGGCAAAGGAGTCGAGCATTGATTATAATTTAATGGAAGATTTGAGTTCAATTGCGAGGGGGGAGCGATAATGGACACACCAACCTTTCGCAAATTTCCTTCCAGCGGGAGGGGGCCTCCTCGAGCTTGTCGGAATCGTGGAGCTCCGTGAGGGCGAGGGACTTAGGCGCGCTTCTTCTGCTCCACGGCTGAATCGAAGCCGAAGTTGGACCGCACGCAGGCGCGGAGGTCGGACTCTTGGCGGGCGCACGAGCCGGACTCGGCATCGAGGCACTCGGCGAAGGCGTGGACCTCCTTGTTGCAGGACGAGGCGAGCGCCTTAGTCTCCTTGGCGAAGCAGGCCTTCACGGCATCGGCGGAACCCTTGTTCTCCTGGAATGCCTTGATGTCCTTGGCGCAACGGTGGTTCACAAATGCGAACGACGCAGCAGCAACAGCAGGATCCCTCGACATGTTGATTTTGTGGTTTTCTCTTCTGCGATCTCGATTCGACGAGACCTTCCTGCGCGAGCACGTAGCAAGGAACTTAATCAAAGTTTGATTTTTGATTCGACAACGCCCTTTCGCGAAGCATTGCTTGAACTTTCACATCCTTGATTCCTATTGGTCTATTTCTTTATTTTTGGCCCTACAACCACCCAGAGACCACCACACACAGAGGGGCCCCAACCCTTTCCCCAATTTTGACCAGAGGGAGACTGTGGAGTGGGTGTGTGGTGGGTGAGAATAGTATGACAGACTTTTACTTTCCCAACCATCAGAGTGTGATGATCTTGGCCCACTCATGGTCACCCAGCTGGGGTAACCACTGACCTTGTGGGCATAAGATGCTCCATGTGGTGATATGACATGACCACTTTGAGCTTGGCCATGGCTGCTTCCCCAGCAAAGATGCATACAGCAAGCTAGCACACAGAAGAGGAAAGCAGCAGAGGAGGTGGACAATAAGGCAGACAACAGAGTAGAAGGTGGACAACAATGAGGAGGAGGAGGAGGCAGAGGCAGAGAGGGAGAATGAGGACAACTACAACAACATCCACTGCAGCAGGAAGGAGAGCATCAACATTGGCTCATCAGTGCACCACCATGCTGTCCAGACAGCAATGGCCATATGTGGGGAGCATGAACCACATGCATTGTATAAACAAGTGATGGTGAGGGAGTTGGCACTGAGAGAGGCAGCTAGGCCTGCTCCAACACCTCTGACTGCAACTGCACCTGCACCTTCACCTGTGCCTTTGATGCCTGCACCTGCTCATAAATTTGGTGGTGGGAGAATGTCTTGTCCTCCAAGGCCAACTAGGCCCACTCCTCCAGCTAGGCATACCTGGTATGCCACCTGCTCAAGTAGATAACAAATGCAATGTTGGCATGTTGGAAGGCCTCTATGTGGTGCTGCTGCATTGCTGGAGTGCCTGTCTGTTTTGCATCCATGGCTGACTGGAGCAGTCCTACACATGCACTGCAATAGAGCTATTAGTGGCCTCCCAAGCTTGCCCCAGGTTGATGTTGATACTGAAGTTTGCTGTGGCCTCAATAGTGCTGTTGACTCCATGAGGTTGGTTGAGCTCATCAAGACAGCAACTGCAGAGTTCTTCAAGCTGCCCAGGAATGGTGTGAACATTTTCTGTATGTTCTTCACCTCTATTGTCTGCTTCTTCAACTGGGTGTCTGGCAATGTGCATGCTCCTGTCTAAGTCTTCCACATCCCCTCCCTATCTATGAGTGAGTGAGAGATTACAATGAAATGTGCCTCATTCCACAGACATTCCACACACACAGACCAAAGCTGCACAACACATTGCCCAAGAGAAAGGAGACAGGGCCAAAGCATGTTTAAATAGACATCACCAGAGCAAGTAGAAGCAATGCCTTACTGTCAGTGCAAGTAGTGGGTGCCCTTGTATCATTGCAACTTTGCTCCCCTTACATTGCTACCCTCACCTATTGGGAGCACTGTTCATTTTGGCATCACATGGTGACACCAGCCATGGATTTTTCCAATTCTTGAACTTGTACTAAATGTGCATGGAAAAAAAAAACCAGACCCCTTTATCTGTGCCAAGTGGGCAAAAGGTGTCCAAAATCTAAAACATATAAGCCCTAACATTGGGCAGGACCTACCCCAGCAACACTGCCAAAATCGCATTTTGGCTGTCCATGGAGGAAATCCGAATTTCTCTCCTTCCTGGTCAGCAGCCAGCATACGGTAATTCTGGTGGACTTTGGGTCGCTTGGACAGCCATTGGTCAGGCTTCCCTTGGTGCGGCGGTTGCCTGCGAGGTCGCGAAAGGAAGAGAGAACAACGCATCCACGGAGAGCAAGCTTGCCGTTGTCGTTTCCTTCTTCCGTGTACCTGGCGACGCCTGATCATCAAAGTAGAAGTTGGTAAGAGAGGTGAGGGTGGTCAATCGCACCTCTTGAGAGAGAGAGAACGTTCTTCTGACGCCCCCTCGCCCTTTGTTTTCTGGCTCAGATCAGTTGATCATTCATCCAGCTCCAACATGTGGCCATTCAGAAGGAAGAAGAGTACGCCCTCCCTGACTCTCGGTCTGGCCTGGCTGGATTTGGCGTAGACTCATTTCATTTTTCCTTCTCTCCTCTCTGCTTGGCCATTGCAGTCGAAACGTCGGCAGGTCCTGCCCCGAGCGTGAGCTCCCCCTACAACATCAAGCACCACGTCCATGTCGATTTCAACTCCGACACGGGCTACAAGGTACCTCGTCAAGAGATGAGCTCACACTTGATCAAATTGGCCGCCCCAATCGACCTCTTCTCGCGGGGGTGCATTCACGCATTAATGTGCGAGCGTCCATTTTCTCCATGTGAAATGATATTTAGGGTCTGCCCCCAGAAATGGAGGCTCTGCTCAAAACGGGTAACATCACGAAGAAGGACGTCCTCGCCCACCCCGACCTCGTGCTCGACGTGCTCGAGTTTACCCATAACCAAAACAAGAAGGCCGAGGAGGAGGCCAAGGGCTCGAACGAGGCCCTCCCTCCGGAACAGACCATCACGCTCAGTACGCGCGCCTTGTCTTCGATTATTTTTTTTCTGTTCAATTCACGCTGGAGGGCGCTCAGTTCGATTGCAATCCGCGCATCCGATTGACCTGGAACGTGGCTACGTCCTTTCGCCCCCCAGATGACTTGGTGAGCAAGGACGACCCCACCAAGCTGTACCTTAACCCCACCAAGATTGGCGAGGGTGCCGCCGGTGAGGTGTTCCTCGCTACCGACTGCAACACCAACGAGCAGGTACGCTCCCCCTCCTGTTTGACCGACCACACGCATTGATGGCGCAGGTCTGCAGCCTCTTGCGCGCGCCCTCTTCCGCTCGTTCGTTCGCTCTCGTTCCAGAATTGGATTGACCTGTGTCTCTTGTGCTCTCTTCTCTCCTTGCAGATCGCCATCAAGAAGATGCCCCTCAACGCCCAGAACATCAAGCTTCTGACCTCTGAGATCCACATCATGAAGGAGAGCACGCATCCCAATGTCGTTCGTTACCTCGACAGCTACAGAGTCGAGGACAAGCTCTGGGTAAGAAGCACTCATGACCTGCTCCCCTCGACCTCCTTTACCCCGGCGTGTCGAGCTTATGATTTGTGCTGACGCGTGAGTGTTACTGTGATACCAGGTCGCCATGGAGTACATGGGCGGTGGTTGTTTGACAGAGATTTTGGAGCAGTTCGAGGATGTCCAGATGACCGAGGGCAATATTGCTTGGGTCTGTCAGGAGGTGCGCTTTCGCCCGTCCCCTCTCACTGTTATTGACGAGCTGATTCCAAGTTCCTTCGTTTGTTTTCTAAACTCACTCCTTGTCTCTTCCTCTTTGCCGTGAGCGTAGACTCTCAAGGGTCTCGCCTACATCCACAGCCTGCACAGAATCCACAGAGATATTAAGAGCGACAATATCTTGCTGGGCTCCAATGGAGAGGTCAAGATCGGTACGTCTTACCTTCACGTTGTTGCTCCAGGCCCCTTGTGCGCCTTCTCCTCTTCTCACCACTTGCCCACTCCACCCATCGTATCTCGTGCAGCCGATTTCGGTTATGCCGCTCAGCTGACTCAGCAGAAGAACAAGCGTCAGACGATCGTGGGCACGCCGTACTGGATGGGTATATCTTCTCCTCCTTGATCAAGCAGGCCTGCCTCACTTTCGATCCGCTCGCTGCAAAGCAATTGCTGATCCCATCTTTCTCTTCAGCCCCCGAGCTGATCCGTGGTCAGGAATACGACACCAAGGTCGACATCTGGTCGCTGGGCATCATGATCATGGAGATGGCTGAGGGCGAGCCGCCGTACATGGAGTTCCCGCCTCTTCGGGTACTTGAGCCTTCCTTCAACCTTTGATGGCCGCACCAAGCAATCCCTTACGCTCCTTTCTCATCCTCTCCCCCTACTACAGGCTCTCTTCTTGATCACAACGAAGGGTATCCCCGACCTCAAGGAGCCGTCCAAGTGGTCGCAGCACTTCCAGAACTTCGTTTCCCTCACGCTCGAGAAGGACCCAAGCTCGAGGCCCGACGCCAACGAACTGTTGAAGGTACGCGCTCTCCTTCCATCATGCCTGCTCTCTATTTGCTTGAAGATGACATTCCTCATCGTCACCACCGTCTTCCCTCGTTCGCGTTGCAGCACCCGTTCATGAAGACCTCGACAGGCGGCACCGGGCTCGTGCAGGTGATCGAAGGCGCCAAGAAGGCGGCGGCCAAGAACAACGAGCTGTTGGAGTAGACGGCGGGCGGGCAAGCAAGCACTACTCGGCTGGCAGCTCCGTATGTATCTGTTCAGAGGTAGAGAGAAATGGAGATGGAGATGGAAGCGAGGGACATGGAGGAGGCAGGAAGAGGATGCAAGGACAAGCAGGCCCAACGCGTTTGATGCTTCTGTAAGATCAGTCCTCCCCTGGCTGAAGAGGTTGGGTGGGAGAAAGGGGAGTGAGAGAAAGAAGTATTTGTATACTGTATAAAAAAAAGAAGATCATCAACAACATGAAACACAGTTATCTTACTTGCTGGTCTCCTCCGTCCCTGTGCTTGGCCGAAACGAGATGACGTGGCCAGCCACGAGATGAAAAAAAAATAATGAAATACTGCTGTAACGAGCCAGACGAAAGGGACAAGACCAGACGTAAGAGAGGAGATGAACGGCAAGGGCGGAAGCATCTCTGAGCGGGCCAGGCGCATGCAGAAGCAGCTGTTGTGGCGACGAGCGCGAGGAGCCGACCGTGCGTTCGCGCTCGAGGTCGGCGGGCGCCAGCTCGAGGCCCTCCAGACCCCTGGCGGCGAGATCTCGGGCCTCGGCACTGGCGCCATCGTCTGGGACTGCGCCGTCGTCCTCTCCAAGTACTACCCCTCCTCTCCTCTTCGTGATGCCTAATTTATAATTTATTATTTAATTTGAATTTGTGAAATAATAATAGAATAAATATTTTAATTTTATGCTCTCTGCTGTGGCGCGTAGGTACCTGGAGAAGAACTTGAAGTCGTTCCAGCCGCCGCCCGCGTCGATCGTCGAGCTGGGCAGTGGCAACGGCCTCGTCGGCATGGTCTGCGCGCTCTTCTTCGGTAATCCAGCAGCGGCCTCTGCCTGCATGCGCGTGGTCTGCGAGTTCGATCTCACGTACCTCTCCTGTCTCTTCTGTGTACGCACACAGACCAAGCCAAGGTGGTGGTGACGGAGCAGGCGCCTCTCCTTCCTCTCATCCACCAAAACCTGGAACACAACCAAGGTACGTAAGAGCAGCAAGCAGCCCTGCAAGTGATGCATCACGACTCATGCTGTGTCGTGTATGGCTGGCCAGCCAACAATCCGCGCGTGGGCGACGTCGAGGTGGTCGAACTGAACTGGGGCGACCGAAACGAGAAGCTCGAGGCGGTAAGCATGGCTCCAACCCCTCCCCAACAGCTCTTCAGCTCTTGTGGACTGAAGGCGGTGGCTCCTCTGCACAGGACAACATCTCGTGGATTGTGGTGAGTGACTGCGTGTTCAACAACGCGCCCTACGACCTTCTCGTCGAAAGCTTGGTCCTTCTCTCCAAACCAGACACCAAGATCCTCATCACCGTCGAGCACAGAAACCACAGACACGGTACCGTACATTCTCCCCTCCGTCCCATCATCATCACCGACTGTGCTCATGTTCTGCCTCCCTCCTCGTCTGTGCGAGAGCAGAGGACTTGTTCTGGCAGGCGATGAAGGACAAGAACTTTGGCGTGGAGACGGTGTCACACGATGACCTAGACGAGGACTTCTCGGCCGACGACATCGACATCTATTTCCTCTCGCCGCCTTCTCCCGAGGCTGTCGCCGTCGCTGCCGCCGCCGCACCTATCACCGCCCTCGCCTAGCCATCGTGTAACTTCCTCTTCCTCTCTCATCGCTCCGTGAGCGTCGAAACGCAACGTAACACGAAGGCGATTGTTGACTAGTAGCCGAGCAGCTCGATCGCATTCGCACATGCTGGGCGCGTACACGGAGGAGGACGAGGGAGGAGGCGGAGCGGGTGAAGGTGATCACGCTTCAACCAAACAGCGTGGCATCGAAAGAAGAGGCGACCTCGAACAGATGATGCCACGACGTGGGCGGACGCCAGTGCGGTGGCTTCGCCTTCTCTTCGTCTGTTGCGAGTCGTACGTGTGAGCCGTTGTGTGCCACACGTGTTGTGACACGAGCTAGTGTGATGGTGATCCATACCGGATGCTGGCGCGGCAGCGTTCTGGGGATGGCTCAGGTCGAGGTAGT
Source organism: Acanthamoeba healyi (assembly GCA_000826305.1). Lineage (NCBI taxonomy): Eukaryota > Discosea > Longamoebia > Acanthamoebidae > Acanthamoeba > Acanthamoeba healyi. The sequence continues at coordinate 23,307 of CDFA01024949.1, read as the reverse complement.
GGAACGCGGCGTCGGCCATGGCGAACGCGTGCGGGATGTTTACGCCGTCAGCGCAGAAGATGGTCAAGATGGCCGCGGACAGGCCCTCCTTCTGCAGCCGCACACGCACACGCACCACCGCACATGCGCGTGAGCTTGGCGCATCTCTTTCTACGTCTGAATGAGCACGCAAGGTACCTTGCAAGCGTCGAAAGCGAGGTGAGTGAAGCTCGTGTTCTTAAACGCCGACTCGAAGCTGCCCTCCTCAAGCAGCGGCCACGTGAATCGGCTGCTCTTGGGTTCGGCTCCGCTGCCCACCACGTATCTACATGTGAGAGCCTGGCGATCGCTGTAGAGTGGATCGGTTGCAGGCAGCAGACAGATCAGTTTTTGGTGTGCGCACGATGGCGGCAAAGCATCAAGGAGGCGTGGGCAGGACTGAGGCGAGTACTAGAACTGAGCTTCGGCAATGCGGCGAGCAGAGTCCACGCTTGTGAGCAGCACCACTTCCCTGAACTGTGGGTCCCACAGGCCTCGATCAGAGAGGGGCCGCAAGCAATGTGTGCACAGTGGGCGCTCGATCATGGACGTACCCTAGCTGCCTTGATCCACTGAAACAGGTTCTGCACAAACGCCGCGTTTCGGTTCTGCGCGCGCACACACAGACAGCAAGGCCAGAGAGAGAGAGAGAGAGAGGTGGCTGATCAGCCAAGGCGACACCAGCATAGAGCCCACTCGGATGATCAAGCGCAGAGCTGAGAAGCGGCGACGTACTCGGACCGCGGGCGCGCGCTGCTGAACGTAGGTCACCTTGTTGGCCACGTCTTGGAACACTATCAGGGATAGGGCACGCAGTGGGGAGACGACGTCAGCCTCACGTACACATCCGCTGACACGCACACACCGCCAACACGCACACGCATCACAATACCCTCGAGGTTGGTGGAGAGAGCGCCGTCGGGTCGCGGCAGGAGCGTGAGGGTGTCGTTGCTCGCCACCGGCAGCACGTTCTCGTCCTCGAGCCACCCCACGCGCGGCAGCCCGTACGTGGCGGCCAGCAGGTCGACCGTCAGTCCACCCACCTTCCCCACCGAGAGCGTGGGCTGTTTTTGCGTGCCACGCATCACGTACGGGGCGTGAGATGCACGCAAACGACCAAGCAAGGGGAGAGATGAATTAAATTAAAACAAATCTAAAATAATAAAGAACAAGGCGATGGCGCGACACTGTGGGTGGCAAGGGGCGCACCAGAACGAGCACGTTGTTGGAGAAATCGGGCGCATCTTGGCTGGCCGAATAGAACGTCGTCATCTTGTGCTGGTGGTGATGAAATAAAAAAATATAATTTTATTTCTTGGCTTTTCCGTTTCTGTTTAGATGTTTTTATTTTTATTATTTATTTATTCTGCTGGGATGGACAGATCTGGGCGGCAGCGAAGACCTCATCGCGGCGATGCGTCACAAACGAGCGGCGGCCACGCCGTGGTGACCGGCCTGCCCTCGCTGCCCGACGAGATCGCGCTGCATGTGCTGTCCTTCCTGGGCCCGCGCGAGGTGTGCACGGTCGGCGCGGTGAGCAGGCATTGGCACAAATTGGCCCTCGATTCGACCCTCTGGCGCGCCCTCTACATACTCGAGCAGGAGCGACGAGCGCTCAGGCGCGTCTATCTCTACCCCTGCGCGCCATCCTCCTCCTCTTCACTGCGGCGTCCCTCTGCAGGTGCGAGCACGGCCCTCCTGCCACAGTGACCTAATCCTCGGCCAGATGCAGTGTGCGGTCTCTCACAAGAGTGTCGTCGTACGTGCGCGTCTTCATGTGCGTGCGCTGAGTGCAGAGAGGGCATCGAGGGACTGGCGCGGGCTGTTCAAGGAGGATCGCATGACGAGGCGCAGCTGGCTGGTGGGCAACGTCTCGCCCGAGACCACGGTGACTGCGCCCCACTCGGTCTACGCAGTCAAGTTCGACGACGAGAAGGTGGTGTGCGCCATGCAGGACTCGCACATCAAGGTGTACGATCGCAAGACGGGGCTGATCACCCTCACGCTCTCGGGGCATCGCGACTGGGTGGGCGCCGTCCAGTACGACGACACAAAGGCAAGGCACACCGTGCACTCGCTGCTTTCACTGCCTTTGCATGATCACTGACTACTTGACATCACGGTGCGCGTGCGTCTACACACACACAGCTTGTGAGTTGCTCGGGGGACATGCACGTACGAGTATGGAACTGGGAGGGCACTTGCACCCAGAAGCTCAAAGGCCACACGGGCTGGGTGAAGCGACTACAGGTTCGTAGGGTTTCATAGTATACGATTGGTTTGTGCTCACGCGCAATGTAACACGACGTGCACGGCACTTCTTGAACCTGCAGTACAACGACGAGATACTAGTCACGTGCTCGGGCGATCGCTCGGTCAGGCTCTGGCGATGGACAGACCCCACGAATCCCTACGCCACCATGGTAGGGCACACTGATGGCGTCATGGGTCTTCAGTTCGCCAACGGCACTATCGTGTCCGGTTCGCTGGATGGCACCATGTGCGTGTGGGATGCCGAGACGGTAAACTGCGTCATCACTGCCTCGCCCTTCTCTCCACCCTCAAGCTGTCTTCTCACCTTCTCGCTGTTGCTGCTGCCCAACCACGTTGCTGCGAACAGGAATCGCGCCTGAGCACCCTGTACAGCGTCGACAAGGAGAGCAAGCCCAGTGAAGTACGGAGCCTCGTGTTTGATCGAGACACGATCGTGTCTGGCGGCAGTGACTCCGTGGTGAAGATCTGGGACAGAAGCACCGGCCAGCCCAGGTTAGTCGCCTCTAGCCTCATTGGATACCGTCAGCTCTGCATTGCAATGTCACTGCGTGACCTTGTATGGCTCATCCTCTCTCTCTCTCTCTCAGGCGAGAGCTGAAGGGACATCAAGGCCATGTCAAGTACGTCTACATGGACGACTACAAGATCGTGTCGGGCGGTGTTGACGGCATGATTCGGGTACGGCACCTTGGCGCTTCTTCGTCAGCGGACTTACTGACGTACGTACGTACGTACATACCTGCGCAGGTGTGGGACTGCCGAGGCACGAGCGACTCGTCCCTGTACACAATTGCGGCGCACACGCGAGACATCATCAACATGGACGTGCACGAGAAGGCTTTCGCCAGCGGATCGCTCGACGGCTCGCTCAAGATGTGGACAGTTGACACCTAGGTCGGGCGGCTTGCTAGACCGTACACATGGTCGAGGGAAGTAAAGAGCCAGGTTGGTGCCCTCCGACCCACTGGAGTGCCACATGTGCCACCGATGCACGCAACTGCCGTTGGCCATTTCGGGTTGGTGCTCGCGACGGCCAATCCCACGCTCGAAAACTGAGCCTCCTCGTATTGTTCCTAGAATTCCCGGGACTCTTCACCAGCAGTAACGCTGGGCAAGGTAACCGCGGTTCGAACCGGGGGAACCGCGGTTCGTGCGGTTCGAACCGGGAGAACCGCGGTTCGTGCGGTCAAACCGCGTAGAAAAAAACAATCTTCTACTACTACCTTACGAAAGCATTACAATACTGAACATGGAATCCAAGGTGAGGATAATTTAATGATGAATTGTGATGTTGTTTTCTTTTGTGATGTTGTTTACTTGACTTATTTTGGAGGTCTGTACAACATGGAGCAGCCAGCTCCACGCCAGCGTATACATCTGCGTGGTCAACCAGCTTTATCTGAGGATGCCTCAATACTAGAGGAAGATGGTGCTGAGCTTCAACAAAGGTACAAGGTAGCAATAAATTATTGATGTTGTTTTCTTGACTTATTACTCTCTGTTCTTTGATGTTTAGGAACACATGTCTTTACTGAAGCAAAGGCCAGTAAACTGCTGACTCGTTTTATTGTATCAAGTGGAGTTCCTCTGTCTTTGGTTGACAGCTCAGTTTTTAGATCTTTCATAAACTACCTGAACTGTGACTATTCTATTCCAAGCAGGCGAACTTTGACTGCACACCTTCTTGGTGAGCATGAAGCTGAACTCCAGCTTATTATGCAGAAAAAACTGGATCAAATTAAGTATGTGAGTTTATGTCTGGATAGCTGGACCAGTTTGGCAAACATTGGTTTTCTTGCAATAATGGGTAAGAACTTTGCATTTTTTTTGTTTTTTTTGCTGACAAAGTTCTGTTCAAACAACAGCTCATGGCATAACCCCATCATGGACTTTGGAGATGTTCCTTCTATCAGTAGTTGCAGTGAAAGAATCAGAGTCAGCAGAGTTTATTGCAAAACAAGTCATCTGAACTGTTCTATTCACTTGGTTTTACAAGAGGACAGTGTTGATCCTTTATTGTGTAAGGCAAAAAAAATTGCTAACTTTTTTAAAAGATCACCAGCTGCCCAACGTGAGCTCAGCAAGCAACTTGCTTTATCTAGGAGAGTACCAAGAAACTCAAAATTGATAACAAAACCAGATGGAGTTCTTGCTGCAAGATGCTTCTCCACCTGCAACAGGCAAAAGTTGCTATTTCTGCTACACTTGCAGAATTACACCAAACCCAAGTTACAAGGAAACGCCCTCCTCCCACTCTAACTGGTCCTGAGTGGATGATGATCAGTGAGGTAACAGCTGTTCTTTTGCCACTACGAAAGGCCACAAAAGCCATATCAGCTGAGCATGCCCCTACAATTAGTCATGTGATGCCCATACTTGCTAAAATACTCTGGATTAATCTTGCTCCTTCTGATAATGATACAGCAACAGTGGCCAGCTTTAAGAGCAGTCTTAAGACTGACCTCAATGCACGCTGGGGTATAATGATATCTAATATTCCTGATCATCTTCTCTTGGCTGTTTACTTGGACCCTCGTATGAAGGATTTTGCTTTCCTCACTCAAGGGAGAGACCTTGCTCTTAAAGCACATGACCTAACCTTCAGGAAATTGGAGCCTTTGTTGGGGACCATATCAGCAGCTATTACTGCTACCATTTCACACATGAATGACAAGGAAAGAGCAGATACAATTCTTCTTTATGGTGCTGCTTTGGTAAACAGGCCAGCAACTATACTGCCAGCTTCAGAATCATCTGCTCCTGTTCTTGTTCTAAAACAAGAGATATGGCACTACTTCAACTCTGCTCCAATTGACCTATGCACCAAGATAAGTGCTCTAGAATGGTGGAAATCACATTAGGTTTTATATCCTTATTTAAGTGTTTTGGCAAAGCAATATCTGTGTATCACTGCTTCTTCAGCACCTTGTGAATGTGTATTTTCCAAGGGTGGTTGGCTTGTTAGCAAGAGGCATAGCTCACTCAGCCCTAACACTGTCTCTCAACTTATGTTCTTGGCCTGCAATACTCACCACTCCAACAACTTTTTATGGACTATACTTATGTTCCAAAGTGCCAGAAACAAGCTGTGTTTGACAACAATATACACCAATGGGCTCGCCACATCAGCGCGAACATTTATATATATATATATTATTATATACTATCAATAAAAAATTGCTACCCAGGCAGGCAAGTCACGGTTAACCGCGGTTAACCACGGTTTGTGTTGGCGGTTCGGTTCGGCTTTTGACCGGAACCGCGGTTTTTTTACCCAGCGTTAACCAGCAGCCTCGCCAAACATCACTTTTTTGATCTATCCAGGAGGCTCGAAAATGACCTCACCACACAGGCGGGCGGCGCCAGCGACGCAGCAATCTCTGGACGGCTTCTTTGGCAGCAAAGGCCTCCTCAAGCGCAAATTGGAGGATGTGGCGGCGACGGACGCGGCCACCAGCCAGTTCGACGATCCGGCGTCACCGGCCAAGGAGGCGGGGGCGTCCATCAACAAGAGGAGGCGAATGGAGGGAGGAGGCGCCGGCTCGCCTCCGCCCGGCGGCCAGGAGGCTCCATTGTGCCCGGGCCACCAACAGCCCGCACAGTGCCGCATTACCAAGAAGAACGGACCCAACTTTGGTACTCGCCTTTCACCAGAATTTATGAATTAATTAGTTTAAATTATTAATCTTCGCCCGCATGCAGGGAGATCGTTCTGGACCTGTCCCATGCCAATAGCAGACCAATGTACGTTTGTGCACGCGCATATCTTTTATGTTTATTTTTATTAATCTTTTGATTTATAATTGTCGAATAATATTGTGCTCTCGCGTGTGGGCACAGGCAAGTTCTTCCAGTGGGCTGATGTTGTGACCTCGCCGGGGCGTGGTGGGTCCTCACCGCTGGGTACTCTCAGTTCTCTTCTTATCCTCCATCTCCTCGTTAAGCAAACGACGCGCGCTGACATGTGGTGGGACGGACAGGCACCAGTCCGTCCTCCTCACAGGGCAAGGAAAGCCCCGCCAAACCACCCAGCATCGGCTCGTACTTTGCTGCGCGGACGCTCTTTCCCTCCTCCAACGACGACAGCGAAGCGCGCTCTCCTACTGGTGCAGCGGCTCGGCCTCAGCCGACGCGAGCGGAGGAGGATGAGGAGCAGGAGGAACAATACGATGGAGCTGAGGGAGTCGCGAGTGCGCCTGCGCCGCTCACGAGATCGTCCTTCTTCTCCACACCGGTCACACCTATCCGCTTTCCCCATCGAGGCAGAGACCGTACGTGACTCAAGCTTGGTGGTTGTCGTGCCGAGCCTTCGGGGTGCTCACGTCTTCTGTTTTGCAGTCAGCGCGGTGGTAGCGGCCCTATCATCGCCCAAGAAATCGGCGCCGCCTCCCTCTGGTGCACCCCGACCACAGTCCGACACACAAACGTCACAGGCGTTCCTCTCCGCGCCGGAATCCTTTGCGCTCTCTTTTGAAGACGACATTGAAGACCCAGAGGACCATCACAGCACGCCGCCCGGTGGAACGCGAGCGAATCAAGAGTTGACCGACAATTATCAACCGCAATATCAGCCGAGCGCGACCCCTCCGCCGCCAGTGAGTCTGAAGCCGTCGTTGTCTACGTTCAGTTCCACATCCACCATACCCACCAGCACGACGCCCCGACCCACTCAGTCAGCTTCGCGAGCGCAACCGCAGCCCCCGCCAAGAACTCTGCAGACACCAGGACGTGCATCTCAGGTACAGCGCCTCATCTTAAGAGTCCACGCCCAGTGCACACGCAGAAACACTGATATTGATCTTGTCTGTCGTCCAGGGCCAAGTCACTCCTGCAACAGGACGAAGCGAAACTGCGAGGGGAGATAGGCACTATACCTCAACCACACCCACCTCCGCTCCGCGTCCATCACAGTCGTCGCAGACAACAACTGCGGCTCGCGCTGCTTCGCCGCCGCCGGCGCAAGAGGTAACGATGACGTGTAGGTGCTCAACTACGCTGCCTGCGTGTCTGCCTATTCACTCTGGTTGTGAATGCAGGCTGCAACTGGTCCCAAGAAGGGCGCGCTTGGCAGAGGGGTGCAGCTGGGCGGTCGCCCTCAACCGAACAAGCAGCCCACAGATGTACCGTCTGCGTAATGCCATTTGAGCTGGTGTTTTCATTTTCTCACAACACCGTGCGTGATCAACATCAGATTGAAGAGGGCGACGAAGAAGTAGGCACGACAGGAGAGTACGGAGATACGTGGCCGTGGATCAGAAACGAACTCGATGCTGAACGGGTATAAACCGCTCTTGGGTGGGCCAGCGTTGTCTTCTTCCCACTGACACACCTGTTATCGTTTTGTCTCTGCAGCGCCCTCGCACTCATCCCAATTACGACCCGACAACCTTGTTCATCCCCAAGTCAGAGTTTGCTCGCCTGACGCCCGCTCAGCAGCAGTACTGGCTGATCAAGTCCAAAAACTGGGACTCGCTCGTTTTCTTCCGCGTCGGCAAGTTCTTCGAGCTCTACAACAAGGATGCCGACGTGGGTCACAAGCTGTTTGACCTCAAACTGGTCATTAAGCCGACCAGGTAGATATCCACCTTCCTCCTTTTCTCGTCCTTATTCATGTTGTTTGCTCCTCGTGTGCTCACTTGTGCCGCGGTCACAGGGGCGGTTCGAACATGCGCCAGTGCGGCGTCCCCGTACCGAATCTTCAGATGTGGCTGGCCAAGCTTGTGGCGCTAGGGTGCGGCCCAGAATCCGCTACGTTCCAGATGATCAGCGGCAACTAACGTTGTGCACATGCAGCCACAAGGTGGTCATCGTGGACGAAATGGAAACCAGCGTCGGTGCCAAAGTGCGACAGAGGCAGGGAGACGGTAATTGGAAAAAGGCTGTCGCCAAGTCCAGAACAGACAGCCTGGTGGACCGACAGGTGACGCAAGTGCTCACCGCCGGCACCATCGTTGACGAAGGCCTCATGAATGACTACAAGGCCAACTACATTCTGGCCATCAAGGAAGACGTGATCCCTGGTACAGCTGCTCTGTTCTTCCCATTGCTTCTAAGATGCGCTGACACACCATTTGCGTGGTGTTGAGCGTCAGAGTTGGACGGTAAGACCGAGGAGATAACCTACGGGATCTGCTTCGTGGACTGTGCCACGAGCGAATTCAATGTGGGACAGTTCGTGGACGACAGTGAGCGAAACCAGCTAGAAACCCTTCTCCTCCGCATCAAGCCGTCCGAGATCATCTACGAGAAGGTACACCCCGTTTGTTGACGGCGGTACCTTTGGTCGGCCTCACTCAAAAATACTGTTGACATCTACCAGGGTCAATGCAGTCGCCATACGCTTCAGCTCATCAAGCGCACCATCATGTGTCCGCTGATGTCAGCACGTGACCCATTTATGGGTGCCGATGCTACGGTGGAGTACGTGCAACAACACAATGTGTTCGTAGGCCAGAACGACACAGACGAGCACCCGGCACCAGACGATCTGAGCGCCTGGCCTCCGGTTCTCGTTCAACACCACGAGGCTGGATCTTCCCTAGGTACCACCTCCTACTACAGTTTCCTTGCCTTTAGCATTCTTCAACACGCGTGACTGATCACGAAACTCTATGCAGCTCTGTCGGCGTTCAGCGGCTTATTGCTCTACTTCCACGAACTCAAGTTGGACCATCTGGCATTGGCGAAGAAGTTTAATCACTACACGCCGACGGGCAGCGACGAGCTGGATCACCTAGTGCTCGACGGAAAGACGCTCACGAATTTGGAGATCTTTGGTACGTGCTAAAGGGTTTGATAGATGATCAGCGTCGTTGGCTAATCTCTTACAACCCTTTACACCACTCAGAAAACAATTTTGACAAAGGCATTGCGGGCACGCTGCTCAATGTGATGGACCATTGCGTGACACCGTTCGGCAAGCGCATGTTCAAGCGGTGGATTGCGAGACCTCTGAGGAGGGTTGAGGACATTGATGATCGCTTAAACGGTAACTCTTGCTGCACGACGTGGTCCATATGGTGTACTGAGGGATGAATTTGCGTGCGCTTTACCTACGCAGCTGTGGAGGACCTGAACGAGCGCCCCGAGCTTCGTGACGCTCTTTGGGCAAAGCTAAAGGCGCTGCCCGACCTTGAGCGTGCCATATCACGCATTCACGCTGGACGGGCCACCACACCGCAGTTCATCAGCGTGCTCGAAGGGTTCTATTTGATTTGGGTGCGAGCTGCCCCCCCCCCGTCTTAAGGTTGATCTCATTTGCTCTAACGCCGCTGTTGCACTTGCGCAGGAAACCTGGAACGATCACTTCAAAGAGGAGGAATTCGCCAACTTCAAGAGCAAGCGCCTGCAGTCCATTGCGGTCATCGGTACGATCTTCCTCAATGTGCGTTCGTGTGCGTACGCAGCGGGCTCATTCCTGAAACAACACGCACCCGCGCAGGAGAGGAGTTCCCCGACTACTCCGAAACCTTGGGCTATTTCTGCGAGGCCTTCGACTGGACGGTGGCCAAGGAGAGGAAGGTAAATGCCATCAGTCACTGCAGAAGCAGCAGCAAAACGGCCTTCATGCGCAAGAAGGGGCTGATGTTTACCTTTGGCGTGATGGTCCAGCAAATCACGCCCAACCCGGGAGTCGATTTGGGCTACGATGAGGTGCGAGACAATATCGCAGAGCTTGAGCGACAGCTGGAGGAGTACCTGGACGAGCAGAGGGATCGATTTGGAGTCACCATGCACTACACCACCTCGGAAAAGAAGGACTACCTGATCGAGGTGCCCGTCAATGAGGCCGACACGGTACGCGCTAGAGCTGACGGTTTGCTGTTGCGCGGTGCTCACTTTCTGAATGTGATGTACATATGCAGGTGACATTCCCCAAGAACGAGTTCGTGGAACGCAAGCGAACAAAAGCCGTGGTCCGCCTGCAGGCCACGCGAGTGGCGGGCTTGGTGCCGAAGCTGGAAGAGGCAAAAGACGCGCTCGACAGCTATCTGGCGGGTGTGCTGACGCAGTACCTCGCGACCTTTGGCCAAAGCTTTACCGTGTGGTCAGCTGCGGTGGCTTGCGTTGCCGAGCTTGACTGCCTGCTGTCTCTAGCCAAAACGTCGGCATTCGGCGGAGGTACCCACACATGGACGCTCTCTCTTCCCAAGCTTGTCGTCCTCCCTGACGCGTGAGAACGTGTTAGATCCTATGTGCCGACCGACCTTCGTGGACGTGCCCGAGGGGACGACGCCCGTTCTCGAAGTCGAAGAGCTGAGGCATCCCTGCATCACCACGCGCGTGGCGGACACATTCATTCCAAATGACATCAGGTTTGAACCCCCCGGCAAGTAACATTTCACGGGAGCGCTTCCCTTGCTCACTTGTCCATCCGTTAGGATTGGAGGCTCGCATGCTCCGGTTGTGTTGCTGACAGGCCCCAACATGGGTGGCAAGTCGACGCTCCTGCGCCAGGTACGTCCGCGTTCCTGAGCAGCCAATGGCTTTTGGTATCCATCACTAAGAGATTGCCTCGCTCATTTTCAACTGCGAACAGGCGTGCGTTAGTGTCATCATGGCTCAGATGGGCTGCTTCGTGCCCGCTTCTGTATGCCGCCTCTCGCCTGTGGACAGGATCTACACACGAATCGGTTCGTCTCTGCTGCGCTATTGCCTTGCCCTTGCGTCGGACTGACACGCAGCACACCACAGGTGCCAACGACAACATCATGGCCGGACAATCCACGTTCATGGTGGAACTGCAAGAGACAGCCAACATCTTGAAGAACGCCACGGCTCACTCTTTGGTCATCATGGACGAGTTGGGCAGAGGCACCAGCACCTTCGATGGGTACGGCTCCTCACAACGCGTGCGCGTGTGCGCGTGTGCAGTTCGCTGGCTGAAGGTTTAACGACAATCGTCTAGATACGGCATTGCCTATGGCGTGCTGGACGACCTCTCGCGCCGGCTGAGGTGTCGCTCGCTCTTCTCCACCCACTACCACCTTCTCACCAAAGAGTTCGAGGGCAACCGCCAGATCGCCCTCTACCATATGGGCTGCCTTGCCAACAAGGAAACGTACGTCTCACTCAAACTTCCGCTGCAGCCCTTCACTCTAACAACCGCGCCCCATCACACCACCAACAGGAAGGAGGTCATATTTCTGTACAAATTCACTGAGGGCGTGTGCCCCAAGTCCTATGGCATGAATGTGGCTCGAGCCGCGGTACGTTCTCTGCTGGGTCCTGAGCAAGCAATAACTGTGTGTGATGACTGATTGTTGCATGTGTGTGTGTTTTCTTCGTGATGCACAGGGTGTCATGGAGTCAGTGGTTCGGCGAGCAGAGGCCATCGCCACCCGCTTCGAGGAGAATCCCTCCCTCGACAATTTTGCTCTCGTGTACCGCTCCTGCCCCTTCCTCGCCCGCTTGCTTCTTGACGGATACGTATCGTGCTCTTCTGACTGACCGACACACGCCATCGCACAGCGTGGGGGAGGACGAGATGGACGAAGAGAGCGATAACGATGGTGGGGATGGCGAGACTAACGGTGGCGCGACCGGCCCTCTGCGACCTGAGGACGTCGAGGCCCTCCGCCAGCTGCAGGGAACCGAGCTCAACTTCATCGGCTTCGGGAAGCTCCTGGGCTTGTGGTCAGGCCTAGCACACCCCTCTGCCTAGACCATACTGCCACTCGTCCCTCAATGCGACAGTCACTGGGCTTTTTTGCGGAGTGTGGGTGGCCCTCAACCCGGATCTCATGCGCCTATGGTTTACCAAACACAGCACACAAGCGCAGCAAGGATGATCGCAGATGATTCTGCACTGCGACCGTTTGACGGACATCAACTGATGCGAACTGACTCTTGTGTGACCCAACCGACCAACGCGCCTCGGCCGCTCGCCCTTTACGTCACATCCTCGCCTAGGGCGGGAGACAAGGCCTGAGCACCTTACTGCCTAGGCCAAAAGCAGTTCTTAAGAAGATGCTCCTCTGCTGGGAACAACTTGCACCTCGGCCACCGCATCACCAGTGCGAGAGCTCTAGCTTGCGGGCAAGTGGTGGCCTCGTGTGGGCCGGCTTCAACCTTACCGTCTCCCTGAAGCACAGGGATCGCCCAGTGATCAGGTCTGTCGTGCGTGGTCACCACGGCTTGAACAGCGCAACCGTTGCTGCACGTGCGCGCTTTTTAGCTCCGACTGGGCGTTTGGGGTCGGCCAATCAAGACGTCAGCGTACGACGTGCTTGCCGTTGGGCACAAGCGCGTCCCTTGGCCATTCATCTTCTTCTCCACCGTCACACAACAACAAACGTTGAGGCCTCACATCTTACTCGGCCGCTTCCTAAGTGAGCAGGACTCCTCCCTTGCCTGCTCATCTTCTTGAAAATCTGACCGTCGTCGTCGACCACCATCGTCCACACACGATGCTGACCCAACAACGAGGAACGTTTTGGACCGTCTTGACGGTGGCGATGGTCCTGACGTTCGCGGCCTTCATGATCGCGCCGTCACAGGCGATCACCGCGTCCGGTACCTCGGGTCTCAGTCCCCTCGTCTCCTCCTGGCAGACCGCCTACCACTTTGTCAGGTGCCCTTCTCCCTCCCCCCTTCGTCTGTCCCCACAACTTCCGCCCAACGCTTGAGCACACATCGACGATTGGTCGCCACCTCACCTCAAACCCTTATTTGAGTTTCTCGAGCATTTCTCTGTTTTTCTAGATCTGGCCGTCGCCTGGACTCCGCCCGCCAAGGCGACGTTTAATTTGTTTTTGTTTTTATTTTTGTTTTGGTTTTGTTTTTATTCATTTCTTGTTTCCAGGCGCTTTGCGGCTGACACGTGTCGTTGGCTGGCGGTCGCGCGCACACAGGGACGACTTGGACGTTGGCTTCACGTCGGTGGCGAACGTGTCGGCCGCGCTGACCAGGTACCGAAGCGGTGCGACCGACTTTATCATCGCCGAGGCGATCGTGTTCAACACGTCGGCGCTGACCGCGCAATACGGCGGGCCGTTCGTCCAGCTGCCGCTCACGGCCAACGCCGTCATCTTGGCCTTCAACCTGCCCGAGCTGTACTCGAACGACACGCTCGCGCTCAACGTGGCCACCTTGGCGCGCATCTGGTCCGGTCAGATCACGACCTGGAATCACGCCGACATCATCGCGCTCAACCCGAGCCTCTCGACTCGGCTGCCCAGCGCGACGATCCAGCTGGCCTACAAGCGCACGTCCGACGCCTTGGACGCCGACGTCACGGCGGCCTTTATCAGGGCCCTCAGCCACGATTCGACATTCGCTTCGGCCTTGGAGTCGGCCGGCGGCACGCTCTACGGCCTCCTCAATGGCGCCGGCTACAGCAGCGACGTGGTGGCCGATCGCCAGACCTACGTCAACACCACGGCCTACGCCCTGGGTTACTTCTCGCTCAAGAGCCAGAGCGGACTCAGGCTCGCGGTCATCAAGGACGCCAACGGCACCAACGTGGCGGCGTCGTCGGCCACCGTGCAGACGGCCATGTCCTACTTCCGCTCGTCGGTCTTCAGCCAGTCTTTCGTTGCCGACATCAGCGGCGGCGCCAACGGCAGCTACCCGCTAGCCTACCTTAGCTCCGTGGTGCTGTTCTACAAGACCGTCAACAGTTCGGGCAACTGCCCTAAGACGCGCGACATCCTCGACTACGTCGCGTGGACGCAGGTCAACGACTACGCCGTCACGCTGGCCCAGGGCGCTAGCTACGTCGCGCTCGACATTGCCTACCGCCGGAAGCTGATCGACACCCTCGGCTCGATCACCTGCGACGGTCTGCGCGCCACAACGTCCGCCTACGTGATCGGCTTGGGCGGCCCGGTGCCGGTCTACACCTCGTGGGTGTCCGAATACACGGACAGCAGCCTGCGTCTCAAGTACTACGCGGGCGACGCCCTCACGGCGACCAAGTACATGCAGTCGGGCGATCTTGACTTTGGCTCCACCGTGGTGCCACTCAGCCCCACGACCCTCGCACCCATGCCCGACGTCGTGGCCGTCAAGACCTGCGCCCACGCCTACGTTTGGACCTATAACGTACGTCGTCGGGCGAGAGCACCAATCAGTGTGTCGCGCAGGTGTGACTGACAACGGTAACTCTTTTATATAGATCCCGGAATTGGTTGGTTACCCGCCGCTGGTCTTCTCGTGGGAGCTCGTTTCGGACATCTACCTCAACAGGGTACATCTTCATGCCGTCCTTCTTTCCTTATCGCCACCCTGGCCACCCGTTGCGGTTGTCAGTCGGCAATTCCTGTCACATTCTGTCGAACACCGTCAGTCAACTCTGATCCTGATGCACACACATCATCACTCATCCATCCATCCATCCTTTCCCCTCGTTAGGTCAAGATGTGGAACGACACGCGCATCAAGGAACTCAATCCCGATGTCGCCAACCTGCTGCCGGAAAAGGAGATCATCGTCGCCTACATCACCACCGCCCAGACGTCCGTCCAGGCCTCCATGCAGGCTCTGAGCGCCATGGTGCCCGAGTTCGACCAGACGGTACGGCGCCTGCTCGGTGTCCGCGCGGACCGTCTATCTTGGTTCCGAATAGCCTGACATGGTCTCTGCCTCCAAAACGTCGTGTAGGTCGGTCCTTTGTCTCTGCCCTCGTTCCCGGTGGTGAGCGAGGAGCCCGCGCGCACGCGTGGCATCGGAGGTCTTGGTTCGATGCAGAACCTGCTGCTGAACACGCCCTACATCTTCGCGGCCTGGGTGCACTTCTGGACGCTCAACGGCGCACCGACGCTGAACTTTGTGCAGCTGCCCAACGCCAATGGCAATCTGGTCTACCCTAACGAGACCACCATCGTGGCGGCGATCACCAACCACAAGGGCCCGTCGACCGATCTCTACATCATGTTGGCCGAAGGCGTCGACAGCTATCCGATGGTCACCTTCAATGCCTTCATGGTGCGCACCGAGACCATGCCCGATTACGCCAAGGCTCAGGCTTTGGTCGACTGGTACGCGGACCACTTGGCTTTAGTCCTCCCCTCCCACAGTTCCAGTGGTGTGTGGTGCTCAGACGCTCCGCTGTGTTTGTTGTTCAGGATCTACTGGACCCAGACCGACGCGACCGCAGCTCAGATCGCCCGCTCGTACGTATCATGTTGTGCGATCTCAGTGAGTGTGAAACTTGGCGCTAGTGTCTTACCCGGTGGTGCTACGCAGGGCCAACATGGTGGTGGCTTCACTGGCTCAGCCGGCCAAGGCCACGCTGCTCGATCAGCTGGCCAGCGTCACTTCGAATGGCGTGCAGGCCTTCTCGCTCGCCGATTGCATCTACGAAGGCACCGTTTGCTACGACATGGGCACATGCGTGAAGGGCGCTTGCGTATGCAACAGCAACCGAACGGGCCAGTACTGTGAGGAAGTTAAGACCGACAGCAGCACTCCGTTGGGCACCATCCTGGGCGCCGTGCTGGGCTCCGCCATCCCCGTGTTCCTCCTCCTGCTGATCGCCGCCGTCGCGCTCGGAGTCGGCTGCTGGCTGCTCGGCCGGTCGCGCGGCCAGGGTCGTCAGGACTGGGAGATCGAGGTGGAGGAGCTCGAGATGGGTGACATCCTCGGTGCTGGAGGGTACCGTGCTCCCCGCCTTCGCTTTCCTTCTCTCTTCTCATTCCTTACGTGTCTCTATTGCACATTCTTAGGTACGGCGAGGTCTACCGAGCCATGTGGAAGGGAACGGAGGTGGCCGTCAAGGTCATCGCCGCTGAGGAGCGAGCCATCACTAAGGAGATGCAACGCTCGTTCAAGGACGAAGTGGAGGTGATGACGGCTCTGCGCCACCCCAACGTGGTCCTCTTCATGGCTGCCAGCACGAAGCCGCCGCGCATGTGCATCGTGATGGAGTTCATGTCCCTCGGTTCCCTCTACGACCTCATCCACAACGAGCTCATCCCGGATATCCCGCTCGCTCTGAAGGTGCGATTGGGCCTGCAGGCGGCCAAGGGCATGCACTTCCTGCACTCGTCGGGCATCGTGCACCGCGACCTCAAGTCGCTCAACCTGCTGCTCGACGCCAAGTGGAACTTGAAGGTGAGCGACTTTGGCCTCACCCGCTTCAAGGGCGACCTCAAGGACTCGCAGCAACAGCAGCAAGGCAGCATTCACTGGATGGCGCCCGAGATCCTCGCCGAGGAGACCGACATCGATTTCGTGTTGGCCGATATCTACGCCTTCGGCATCATCCTATGGGAGCTTCTCACGCGCGAGCAGCCCTACGCTGGCCTCACTCCGGCAGCCATCGCTGTTGCCGTGATCAGGGACGACGCTCGGCCCAACATGCCCGAGGGCCACGTCGACGCCGACTACGAGAAGCTGATCACCGATTGCTGGCACCGCGACCCGACCGTGCGCCCGACCTTCCTCGAGGTCATGACCCGTCTCTCGGCCATGGTCGACGACGGTAACAGCTCGTCCTCTTCTTCCTTCACCTCGTCGAAGCTGCGCCAGACTGGCTCGGGTACGTTCTGTCCTCTTTCGCGTTGATGGCTTAAGGTATCGATGCTGACCGCCACTACTACAGCAACGAGCAGCTCTTCGGGCATGGGATCGTCGAGCAGCATGTCGTCCGATGCGGCGACTGTTCACGGAGCCGCCACCGAACATGTGGGCGGCGTGCGACCTCCGGAGGGCGAGATGGCGCTGGTGTTCACCGACATAGCCAAGGCAGCCTCGCTTTGGTCGGCATGCCCCAACGCCATGCGCGATGCCACGCTGCTCCACAACGAGACGCTCCGTTCGCTGCTGGCCAAGCACCGCGGCTACGAAGCCGTCTTCCTCAAGGAGAAGATCGTCGGCGAGGGCTCCTTCTGCATGGCCTTCTCATCGATCGTCGACGCCCTGGCCTGGTGCGGTGCAGCTCAGCGCAAGCTCCTCACAGTCGATTGGCCTGCAGAGCTGCTGGCACAGGCGGACGTGGCGGAGGAGATCGGGGGCGTGGACGACCGTCTGGTGTTCCGAGGGCTGCGAGTGAGGATGGGCGTGCACGTGGGCGTGCCCAAGCTGCGTCGGGACCCCATGTCGCGGCGCGTCGAGTACCTCGGCCCGCCTGTGGTCGCTGCAGCCAAGATCACGGTGCTGGCTCAGGGCGGCCAGGTCCTCCTCTCCGGCGAGGTGTACGACAAGGTCCGCAACACTGACCTGGGCAAGGAGAAGAACCGCTTCCTCCGCATTGGCTCGACCGACCTCGGCCACGAGCAGGGCCAGTCGGAGGTCTACGAGTTGAAGGTGGCCGAGCTCGAGCCGCGCTATTTCGGCAACTTTGGCAACACTCACGACGACAACGACTCCGCCAGCGGCACCGGCAAGGACCACTCGTCGAGGCATGCCGGGTTCAGCGGCCGCAGCGACACGTCGATGGACCTGGAAAAGCTGGCGAGCGGGACGGGCGAAGACGCCTTCCTCACGGGAGCCAACCTCGTGCGATGGGTGATCAAGTACGAGGACATCCAGATGGCCGACCAGATCGGGACGGGCTCCTACGGCGTCGTGTTCAAGGGCACGTGGAAGGGCGTCGACGTGGCGGTGAAGCGGTTCATCAAGCAGAAGCTCGACGAGCGCCACCTGCTCGAGTTCAGGGCCGAGGTGGCGTGTCTGTCGGAGATGCGACACCCCAACATCGTGCTGTTCATCGGCGCGTGCCTGCGCATGCCCAACCTGTGCATCGTCACCGAGTGGGTCAAGCAGGGCTCCCTCAAGGCCCTCCTCGGCAACTCGACCGTCAAGCTGCCGTGGCAAACGCGGCTGCGGATGCTGCGAGATGCGGCGCGGGGCGTGCACTACCTGCACACTCTCGAACCGTGCATCGTGCACCGCGACCTCAAGACGTCGAACTTGCTCGTGGACGAGTCGTGGAACGTGAAGGTGGCCGACTTCGGGTTCGCGCGCATCAAGGAGGACAACACGACCATGACGCGGTGCGGCACGCCGGCGTGGACGGCGCCAGAGGTCATCCGCGGCGAGCACTACTCGGAGCTGGCCGACGTGTACAGCTTCGGAATCATCATGTGGGAGATGGCGACGAGGAAGCAGCCGTACGCGGGACGGAACTTCATGGGAGTGACGCTGGACGTGCTCGAGGGCAAGCGACCGCAGGTCCCCGCCGACTGCCCCGCCGACTACAAGGACATGATGGTGCGCTGCTGGAAGGGCAAGCCCAAGAAGAGGCCCAGCATGGAGGAGGTCCTCCAGTACCTCAACGGCGCCCTCGGCGCGCCTGCTGGCGACAACCTCGCCTAACGGGTGTCCGCTGATGGGAGATTCTGATCGCGTTGTGCCATCATCTGTAATTTATAAATACAGCAACAATTAGCATTAATAACTGGCAACTCCCGCCTGACCAATCGCGCAAGGCGCAGCCCATCTCCAACGGCACGGACGCAAGGCAACACGCGAAAGACAAGAATGGATGTCCAATAGGAGGTACACGTCCCTTATCGCCGGCCCGATAACGGTTATAAAACCAACCCAACACCACACCTGCCGTGCACACACAACACAAACCTACACCACCAACACACCACCAACGTACTCACCAACGACATGAACACCTACGTCTTCGCCTGCGTGCTGGCGCTGGCCCTCGCTGTGGGTTCGGCCCAGGCCACCCTGTTCTTCTGCGAGGACAGCCAGTGGGATCCCGTCCAGCCGTCGTTCGCCAGCGGCCTCGCCTTCTACCAGGAGCGAGCCAAGTTCAAGGAGCTGAGGGACTACTTCTACGACATCACGCGCAACGTCGATCTGGGCAACACCACCGTCGAGCAGCACGTGATCGACCAGCTCCTGGCCAAGCTCACCGCCAAGGGCTACCCGACCGACATCTACAGCTTCACCATCACGCGCTCCAACGGCGACATCACGATGGACACGACCCTCGGCGTGAACCCCGTTATCGACAACCACGGCGGCCGCTACTCGCTCGGCAAGCCCATGCTCTGCAGGGACTTTGAGCCGATCGTGTTCGACTACACCTACGTCACCCGCGTGGCCAAGCAGGTCAAGTTCTGGTCGCAGGCCGTGCAGACTTCGGTCCAGAAGCAGTGGTTCGCCTTCCGCTGGAACATCTTTGTCTAAGTCCTACGTGAAGCTTAGTCCTTGAGCGCTGTCTCGGACACAAATTTCTTTGTAACAACTAAAGTTGATAAGCCAACTGCAACGTTACCTCTGCTTTCTTCTCCTTTGGGTGACTTGCGAGGCGGTGCAGGGCGAAGCTGCATTTGAGCGCCGCACGTAGCGATGCTCGAGACATGGTGCGATGAGGCAACATGCTGCGAAATAGCTACCAATGAACACAGCTTCATCACACGTGTCGACGCACCTAAACGCGACTGGTGAGCTCAGTGTACAACTCGCTGGCCTTCGCATGAACTCTATCTACGTCCTCGCCAGCCTTGTGGTGTTGGCCCTCGCTGTGGGTTCGGCTCAGGCCACGCTCTTCTTTTGCCAGGACAGCCAGTATGACTCCGTCCAGCCGTCGTTCACCAGCGCTTCCGCCTTCTATCAGGAGCGGGCCAAGTTCAAGGAGCTGAGGGACTACTTCTACGACATCAGGCGTCGATCTGGGCAACACCACCGTCGAGCAGAGCATCATTGATCAGCTCCTGGCCAAGCTGGATGCCAAGAACTACTCGCGCACCGTCTACAGCTTCACCATCACGCGCTCCAACGGCGACATCACGATGGACACCAACCTGGGCGTGAACCCCGTCATCGACAACCACGGCGGTCGTTACTCGCTCGGCAAGGTACGTGATCAAGAGTCCATCCTCCTCACCATCACAGGTTCTCTCGCCAGCTCGGCACACGCGCGCATGTATGTCGCCCGCCGAAGTCAAGATCATAAGACTTCTGCTAGAGTTATGATTACCGACCAGAACGAGAGCACTGCCGAGCTGTTGGCCAACGCGCTGCCAGGCAGGAGTGTTGCGCTGAGAGGGGTGACTGCCGTGTGTACGCGAGACGCGTAGACACTTCAAAAGAGAGGGTGAATAAAGTGTATTCGTTGTTACTGGGTCACAGTTGTGAACGAAGAAAGAAGAAGACACAGAAGAGAAGAACGGGCGTCGGCTTCCATGTCGCGGTCGTCTGGACTTTTGATCACTTGACTGATCATTACTCCAGACGACGACCGCCAGAACAGGAGAGACCTCGTCCGTCGTCGTCGTCGTCGTCTGATGCCTGGACCAGGACGCGGACACGAGTCTACACTCCAACAGGAGGGGCCTCATCAGCCATAAACTGGGGCAGAGTGGCCAGTGAAGGGCCATAGAGCCTCTCCAGGTGGTCGCGCGTGAGCACCAGGACGTCGTTCGTCGTCGTGCCGTGGCCCAACGACCCGTCTGGGCGATGGCGATACACCACGCACACCAGTCGGAACTCGGTGTGCCTCACAAGCTCGGCTGTGCGTACAGGAAACGAGTGAGAGAGAGAGAGACACGCCTCATCAGTGGTCTGCAAGAGGAGGAGTCTGCGATGACACTTGGATGATGCCCCACCACGCCCAGCCACACGTGCATGTGTACCATTCGCAGGGGCCTTTGTCCACTTCTGCATCTCCTGCTGCCACAGCCGGTATTTGTCCTCAACGATGCGCTGGAGGTTCTTAGCCACTTTGCCCTTCTGCGAGTACTTGCACTCGAGGCTGAGCATCAGCAGCTTGTCGTTGCCGTTACCGGGCTGAGCCTCGAGCGTGACCAAGTCAAAGCCTGCCTGCTTGTTGCGCGCGATACAAATAGATGCTTGAAGAGTACGCGCGTCAGTGTCTTCGATGGCTGTCGTCAGCTCCTGCACCCCGCGGTCCTTCTCTCGCAACTCGAAGTGCACGTCCTCGAAGTCCAACGCCTCTGGTCGCGTCGCCGTGTCAGTGTCTGGGCAGGCGGTGTAGAAGTCGATGACCGACGTCATCGCCTTCCTGTATTTTACATAAGTTCACGAGGGAGCCCTTTGTCTGGGGGAAGGAATCGGATGAAGAAGGCGGCGTACCTGTCACTCCTGAGGCGCAGTTCTCGCCACAGGTGTTCCCAGTGAGCGTGGAACCTCTCGTAGGGATGACCGCTGCCAAAGGATAAGTCCAAACTTCCCACGTGCTGGTCCGTCTCGAGAATGCCCATGATGGGCGCCGCCAGACGACCCGACTTGAACTTGAGGTTTTCACTCTTGTAGATGATGCGCAGGACGAGGGGCGAGATGACAGGCACTCCCTTGCTCTGGTGTAGATCGTTGATGTAGATCCCAGCCATGGCGTAGTCGGTGTAGGTCCTGCCTGCCGTACTGGCGCCGTGTGGCGATTGCCCGAAAGAGACATAGCGCGAGAGAAGAGCGGGAGCGAGCACGTCTTCGATGTCGCAGGTCGTCATGGAGTCGAGGGTCGAGGTAGGTCCAGTGTCAGCGACCTTCATGGCCAGCTGGTCGAGCAAGCTTCCATAGGACGGCAGCAGCTGCGTCCCACCAACGGCGCACCAACAATGACTTAAAGGTGAGAGAGAGAAAGAGAAGGCAAAGGTTGCAAGAGCGCGGTCGATGGAGATGTTAGAGCTATACAGGAGGTAACTGTACCTTGTCCTCAGGGGACTTGATGTCATACTTGTTCAGCACGTCAGCTGCATATTCGAGGGAGCGGGGGTGGCCGTTACACGCGTTGGCGAGGGCGCGCGCGGCACGACACTCGGCCATCGTCACCTGTCGGGTTTCGCCATTCTCCGCCTTCACCTTGAACGTGTACCTGTGCTCGTCGAACGCCGCGGCTGCACCGGCCCGCGACAACAGCGGCAGGCGCACCCACTCGATGGGACGGTTCGAGTTCTTCGTAGTGTTACCCAGCACCCGCGGGTCGAGCGACGAGACCAGAGCGTGGAAGCCCTTGTCGCTGTCGAGCACCCCTCCAATGCTGCTCAGGAGATCCTCGGGGGGGCCAAAGGGCGCCGCCTTGACCAGCTCATCGACGAGCAAGATGACGGGATGCTGGCCGTCATTGCCGATCGCTTGCTGAACTTGGTTAATGCCACCACCCAGAAGGCTAACGTGGTTGGATGCCACGTCGTGCGTGTGCGTGATGAACTCACTGAATGACAAGCGAGGGTCCCAACAAAGCTGCCTGTACATAGGTGTGCGCCACGGTGTTAGCACAAGCGCATGCATGCATGCATGGGAAGGAAGAGGAGGGGATGATGTACGAATAGAGCATCCGGTAGGAGAGAGCCTTCTCCGGGGTGAGCTTGAAGAGTTGGGTCTCTAAGCTAGATACCATGCTGTAGGAGTTGAATGTTACCCTGACTGGGATGCACCCAGCTGCCAGAACCTCGTGCAGCTTGGTGTAGCTGCCCTTGCATACTCGCGCCAAGCGCTGAGGGTCGGTGGCGGCCACGACAGCAAACTCCTCGAGGAAACGCGACTTGCCGGCACCAGGGCCAGCAGCCAGGGCCACAATCGGGTTCTTTGTCTTATCCTGTACAAGAGAGAGCGAGAGTGAGAGAGAGAAGAGCTGCTTTTGAGGAGAAGGTCACACACCATTGAGGCCCAATGAAGGCGTGTCTCGAAGGATCTGCACACGTCCTCGAACGACTGCTCCCTGTCTTGCAGCTCTTCAAACACCTTGGTCGTCACCTTTTTGAGGTGCCACAGACATTTTTGAATAATAATTGATTATTTTTTTGTGTGAAAATTAAATTAGTTACGAATGTAAAGATGGTGTTGCTCTTGATGTGTACCAACTTGAGCACCCTCGGGTCCGATGGACCAGTACGTAGGTACCCGCGCCGTGCTGGGGGGCATCTCTCCTTTATCTCATCTCGCAGTTGGACCAGCGCGTCGCCCCACGAGGTCGCAGGGGGGGAGGGAGTCGCCTGCTGCTGCTTATCCGTTTTGAAGTGTCGCCTGCTGGCCGCAGCCAGTGGTAGCCACCACGCGCTGATAGGCATGCTCGCAGCGAGCGAACAACGCCACACCGACACGGAGGGAGGAAGCCCCCAGCGTGCCCGTCTGCTCAGCATCTCTGGG
>CDFA01024948.1:0-11028 GCA_000826305.1 Acanthamoeba healyi | reverse complement strand
GTGGTGGTGGAGCTGGCATTCAAGGGCTCCAACGAGGAGAACGAGATAGAGACCCTGGACGAGTTCCTAGCCAAGGTCGACGGCAACGAGCCGGCCTCGCTCGACCTCTCCGGCTGGGTCTTCCAGGCCGTCGACTTCTCCACCCTCCCCGCCGCCCAGTTCCTCCAGTACGCAATTTTCCGTATTTATTTTATTGTTTTTATTTAGTACTAAATTAAATTAATTTTAAAGGAATAATTTGTGATTATTTAATTTTATATAATTAATTGTTTTTGTTTGCAGGTTCAATTTTTGCAAGGCGTCGCTGTGGGGCTGCGTGCTGCCCGACGGGGTGAACCCCAACATGCTGCGGGCGCAGGGCGCCATCGTGCTGGAGAACCCGCTCGACGTGCCGTTCAAGGTGCGCACACGCACGCACACCACACACGTCGTGCATTCTCTCATTCGCTTCGTGCAACGTTGCCTCTGACTCCTTGTGGCTGATTGCGTGGTGTTGTTGATGATGGTGATGGTTCAGGCATTCCGTGCGTTCATGTACCGGCAGGAGGAGCTGGCCAAGGACGACGCTGCGATCTACCATTGGTGCGCAGCAAATCGCGAGATCATCGAGCTGTCTCGCGCTGTGATGTGTGATCATCATCATCACGCTGACCCTGGCAATCTGATTGCTGCACACCAGGTACCTCCGGCACGGCAAGGAACTGCAACCGCTCTTCGCCATGACGACACACGACTACTCCATCAAGGACGCTCTCTACGACTACCTCGAGGTGCGCTTGCTGATCGTCTGCGCGCGCTGGATGGAAATCGATCGTCTAGTCTCACGTGAGCGTTGGTGGCGGTGCGCGGCCTGCAGGGCAAGACCGTAATTTCGATTATGGGCGGTCACGGCATGTCCCGCTCGAGCGACATCTACTGCAACGTCACCAAGCTCGCGTGGCGGCTCGCGCGTGAGGGCTTCCTGATGGTCACCGGTGCGTTCTCTTGTCTTGTGCCGGCGTCGGCGTCTGTGGTCTTGGACGAAGCGCTCAGGTTGTATGTGTGGTGGGCGCGTCATCGTCCGGCAGGTGGTGGACCTGGCGCGATGGAAGCGGCCAACATGGGCGCCTACCTCAAGAACCGCGCCGAGGCAGAGGTCGACGAAGCGCTCTCGATTGTCGGCACCGGCAACGACGTGGTGGCCCCGGGCAAGGAGTTCACCAACGTGCAGCCGGCGCTCAACGTCATCGAGCGATTCGGACCGACCACCTACATGCCCAGGTACGTACTGCACACACGCATGCCACGCTCTCCGATCATCAGCACAACACCAACAACGTGTGCTTGCGCGTACCAGCATCGGCATTCCCACTTGGCGATACGGCCATGAGCCCTCGAACGTGTTCGCCACCTTCCACGCCAAGATGTTCTCGAACGCTGTGCGAGAGGTATGTAGGCTCGCTATCCACACTGCGAATTCCAATTCCTCGGCGTCTGATCAGACAACGCCTGCGATGAACAGGACGGCATCATCGCCGTATCGAACGGAGGCATCATCTTCACGCCGGGCAGCGCAGGCACGCGACAGGAGATCTTCCAGGATGGTACGTGTACACCACAGCCAGGCCTTTGCCTCGCGAGTGTCGTGCACGAGACCTCGCACTGAGCGAGCGCATCTAACCGGATGCATCGCCGTACAGCGTGCTACAATCACTACTCGAGCGAGGCAGAGTGCTGTCCGATGATCTTCTATCCGGCTGCGTTCTGGAAGGAGAACGGAGTGTTTGATCTTCTCAAGAACACATCAGTGGTACGTCGCGCGAGATCTCCCTGTTTTCGTAAGGCTTCTCACACACGCGCACGCGCCTGGTATGCAGGGGAGGCCGTACCACGATCTTCTCCTGTGCACGGACGACGTGGAGGAGATCATTGCGCTCTTCGTGCGACACCGGGACGCGCGAGGTCTGCCGCGGCTCACGGACGACATCCTGCAAAGTAAGTACTGGATGGCGGGTGGTGCCGCCCATAAGAAGGAGCTCTCCTCGGCGTGAACGCGCGCGTTGTAAGCTTATCATAATCATAATCACTATCATAATCGTCATCATCTTCATTAGTATCAGATCAGCGCAGCTGAGCAGCGCTTACTCCCTCTTTACATCGCTCTTGGTCATCCATTCGAGCGCTCTTGTCTGCACGCGAGGACGAGCGATCAATCCACATTGACTCACCATCACGCGCAACGCAACGCAACGCACCACGCACCACGCACCACGCACACACGCAATGTCTGCGTACTCTTAGGTGTGGCTTGAGGTAGATGGCGCAGGCCAGGCCGGCGAGGACGACGAAGGCCAAGCCCGACAGAGCAAAGAGACCCACGCTCAGCGCGTAGCCAGCCACCGCCAGGCCGGTCCATTCCGTATCTCGTTCTCTTCGCGCCATCATCGCTCGATGACTACTCTCCGCACTGCTGGTGCCGCTGGCAAGCACAGAGCATACACTCGTCGGCTTGTCGAACGTCTGATGGCAGATATAGCCTGCGTACACACCGTGAGTGCGTGCAATGGTGAGCGCGTGCGTGAGGAGACAGCGTGTTTGCAAGCTGGCGTGCAGGGTACCGGGCTCGATGCGGCATGTGCAAGCGGTGCATCCGTCGCCGTCGAGCGCGTTGCCGTCGTCACACTCCTCGCCCGGGTCCACCAAGCCCGAGCCGCAGTGTTGACTCCGTTCGCCAAAGACAAAGAGCCAGCAGTCATCCCTGTCCGCCGCGAGGAGACCGCACACAACATCATGAGGGTCTCGTCACGTGAGACACGCAGTGTGCGGCGGTGGGAACACATACATCATGGCCATGCCGAACTCGTTGAAGAGGGCTGATGACAGCAC
The DNA here is from genome assembly GCA_000826305.1 of Acanthamoeba healyi. NCBI lineage: Eukaryota > Discosea > Longamoebia > Acanthamoebidae > Acanthamoeba > Acanthamoeba healyi. The sequence goes on along the minus strand of CDFA01024948.1, from coordinate 8,163 downwards.
ACGCTCACCGCCCAGCGGCGACTTGATCAGCCTGGCCACCACCTGGTGCACTCACACGATGTCAGTGTCAAAGAGACGAGCTGAGGCGTCCATCAAAGACGAGCGGTACCTCGGCCGGCGTTGTTGTGGCTGTTGGCATGCGAATGGCGAGAGCGGCTGCGACCTGCTTGTGCTCCTCGAGCTCCCGCGCTTCGCCCTCCGACAGCCCTTTGCACGCCTCCTCGTGTGTGGGTGTGTGGGTGAGCCATCAACACCAGGGATCACGATGCGCACAGACGGGGACGTGTGGTTGTGTGCACCATCGTCGCCAGCAGCTCTCCGGCGCGCTCCCGCATGTCCGGCGTGCTCCAGAGTGGTCGCAGCAGTCCTTCCCCGCTGCGCAGCATGCGATGCATGTTGATGGCGCTCGCCGTCTCTGCTTGCGCTTCACGCCGCGGCTGCAGAACACACGCACATCACAGAGCGCAGCACCACACGTGTGGTGAGCCACCACCCAAGCCAGACCAGCCCCAAGCGAAGCGGGGGGGGGGACGCACTGTGGATGGAGACACGAGCGCAAAGGCGGCAACCACCAGCGCGACTGCTGCAAGAGCGACCACTCGGCCGCTTGCGCTGGGTCTGGCCTGTGCCAGGAGAGCACGCCACCACCCGCCCCGGGGCGTACTCGGTGATGAGGCACCCATACCCTCTGGCGTGCGCCTGTGCATTTTCTCGATGTTTTTTACCCTCAAAGATATAAAGGGGATGGGGGATGGGGCAGTTATGGTTGCTGGAATTGGCCAAGTTGTCACTCATCCTGTGGACATCCATTGGCCCGTGCCCACTGGAGCACCTCGAGATGGCCTTCCCTGGTTGCGAGCTCACATGTTGACGTGTCCCAAGGGCAGCCGTTGGTGCGTGCCCACTGGAGTACCTCGAGATGGCCTTCCCCAGCTGCATTCGCACAGGTCCACGTGTCCCAGGGGCAGCCGTTGGCCCGTGCCCACTGGAGCACGTCAAGATGGCCTCCCAAGGCTGCACTCGCGCAGGTCTTCTCGTCCCAGGGACAGCCGTTGGCCCGAGCCCACTGGAGCACGTCGAGATGGCCTCCCCCGGCTGCATGAGCACACGTCGACTCGTCCCAGGGACAGCCGTTGGCTCGCACCCACTGGAACACGTTGAGATGGCCTCCCCTGGCTGCACGAGCACACGTCCACTCGTCCCATGGACAGCCATTGGCCAGCGCCCACTGGAGCACTGCGAGATGGCCTCCCCTGGCTGCATAAATGCAGGTCCACTTGTCCCATGGACAGCCGTTGGCCTGTGCCCACTGAAGCACGTTGAGATGGCCTCCCTTGGCTGCATAGACACACGTTGACTCGTCCCAGGGACAGCCATTGGCTCGCGCCCACATGAGCACCTCAAGGTGGCCTCTCCTGGCTGCATTCACACAGGTCCACTCATCCCAGGGATAGCCGTTGGCATGCGCCCACTGGAGCACCTTGAGATGGCCTCCCTCAGCTGCCCACGCACACGTTGATCTGCTCCAGGGGCAGCCGTTGGCCTGCGCCCACTGGAGCACTTCAAGATGGCCTCCCCCGGCTGCATGAGCACAGGTCAACTCGTGCCAGGGGCAGCCGTTGGCCCGTGCCCACTGGAGCACCTCGAGATGGCCGCCCCTGGCTGCATTCGAACACGTCGACTCGTCCCAGGGACAGCCATTGGACCGCGCCCACTGGAGCACTCCAAGCCAGCCCTTTGCTGCAAACCGCTTGCTCCAGTCCTCCTCCTCCTCCTGCGCTTCCTGCTCGGCGTCTCGGCGTGGGCTGGTGGTGCGCATCCACGTGGTGCACACGAAGCGACACGCAACGAGGCTGCTGCGTTTGACGTGGCTGAGCACCATCCCCACGAGCTCAGGCATCAGTTCCTCCATCTTCTCTTTTGTCTTGCACTTCCTCCTCGTCTTCTCTAATCGTAACTCCTATTTGGCGGCGTTTCTTTCTTTCTTTTACTTTTCTTTTCTTTTCCTTTCAACAATGAAGAAAAAGATACACTGACTGATTTTTTCACTAGTTTCCACATCTCTAAATATCAATAAAACACAATTGCCTTTTGTTTTCCTTGTGAGGCTTGTGCAACTACAAAAGAATTTACAAGCCAACAAACTCATCTTCTTAATGTGATATTTATATTTTTTGTGCCAACCTGGTTTAAACAAACCTGATTTATAGTCAAAGTCTCTGCTCTAATAGGCCATGTTTGCAAATGCAGCCCTTTGTCAAGCAAATAAAATCAATATTAATAAGTCAGCTGTGTTTGCCTTGCATTGATGTGCAGCCTTTTTTGGCTGTGTTGTCCCAAATGTGTCTACATTATCTTGCGGCTTGCACAAAATTTATAACAGTGGACAGTGTTGCTGCACCACCCACTGGTCATCACCTGCTAAATGGTCATGCAAGGATGTGAGTCTTAAGAGAATTCAAAGATTTCAATTTGCATTTTATCATCTTTTTACCCCAGATTTAAAATAGGATGATTAAGAAACCTTTGAAATCAATTTTAGAGCACCCAAAAGCTTTAAAAAATGACTGGACCTCATTTCAGGTTTAAGGCTGAGCTAATTGCTCTCCACAAGGCTACACGCCATGCTCATTTTGCATACATTTTCCCCACCTTCAACCTACCAATTGACCACCCAACCACCATTTCAACATGTATATGAAGAGGTATGTGTTTGGTCATCAGCATGTGCTTGTGCAGCTCAAACCCCTGCATTCACCACTGACCACAGAGCAAGCAGATACTTTGCAGGGGATGGGGGCAGATATGGGTGATGGATTGGCCAATGTTTTCACTTGTCCTGGGGACAGCCGTTGGCCTGCGCCCACTGGAGCACCTCAAGATGGCCTTCCCTCGCTGCGAGCTCACATACTGACTTGTCCCACGGGCAGCCGTTGGCGCGCGCCCACTGGAGCACGTCGAGATGGCCTCCCGCGGCTGCATGAGCACACGTCCACCTGTCCCATAGACAGCCGTTGGCCCGCGCCCACTGGAGCACATCAAGGTGGCCTCCCTTGACTGCCTGCTCACACGTCCACTCGTTCCATGGACAGCCATTGGCCCGCGCCCACTGGAGCACCTCGAGATGGCCTCCCTCGGCTGCCTGTGCACACGTCCACTCGTCCCAGGGACAGCCGTTGGCCCGCGCCCACTGGAGCACCTCGAGATGGCCTCCCAAGGCAGCGTTGGCACACGTTGCCGTGTCCCAGGGACAGCCGTTGGCCCGCGCCCACTGCAGCACGTCCAGGTGGCCGCCCTCGGCCGCGCCCTCGGCCGTGGACTCGTGCCAGGGACAGCCGTTGGCCCGCGCCCACTGGAGCACCTCGAGATGGCCGCCCCTGGCTGCATTCGAACACGTCGACTCGTCCCAGGGACAGCCATTGGACCGCGCCCACTGGAGCACTCCAAGCCAGCCCTTTGCTGCAAACCGCTTGCTCCAGTCCTCCTCCTCCTCCTGCGCTTCCTGCTCGGCGTCTCGGCGTGGGCTGGTGGTGCGCATCCACGTGGTGCACACGAAGCGACACGCAACGAGGCTGCTGCGTTTGACGTGGCTGAGCACCATCCCCACGAGCTCAGGCATCAGTTCCTCCATCTTCTCTTTTGTCTTCCTCTTCCTCCTCGTCTTCTGGCCAATTTTAGCTCCAACTTGGTGTAGTTCTTTTTCTTTTTTCTTTTTCTTTTTTGAAAGGAAAAGCGACAAGAAAAATTTTACTCGGCCGACAGATTGCAAGAGACCAAGTTCTTCTACCACGTCGCAGGCATTTTGCTCGACTTCACCAGCTGCAGCGACAGGGTCCAGACGCTCGCCAAGGCGTACGAGGCCATCACCAGCGACGCGGCGAACCTGGCCGAGGGGCTCAAGGGTAGCCCGGCGGCGGAGAACTGGCCTCTCGACTCGATCCCGAGCGAGCTGTCGCCATCGAGCGCCGCCAGGATCAAGGAGGTCACGGCAAAGCTGAGTCCTATGCTGCACCTGATCGAGCCGCGAGGATCGCCTTTCTCCAGCTGCACAACGAGGTCGTCAAGTTCATCCACTGGCGGCTGATCACAGGCACGCCGCTGGTCATCCACGAGGTCGACGAGGACGAGAGACGGCAACTCGAGGAGCAGATCGCGCGCCTCCAAGAGACCGAGGCGCACATCAAGGCCGTCTGGTACCGGTTTCAAGCATGCGGAGAGGAGAAGAGCGAGGAGTGCATGAGGTTGCGAATACAAGCGGCTCTGTACAGAGATGATGATGATGTGCATGCGTGCGTGCGTGCGTGCGTGCGTGTGCGTGTGACGACTTACAAAAATGTGGTGGCGGTGAGCTGTGAGTGTAGCCTCGACCTTGGCGGCGAGCGGGCGGCCTGGTCAGTCGAGCTCGGATAGGTTCTCGTTGATGAGAAGCAGAGCGGCCGTGGCCACTGCTTCCGAGGCAAAGAGCCGAGCGGGGATCGAAGGAGTGGAGGAGGAAGAGGGGACCATCGGTGGCGGCACTGGTGGAGGCGCGGAGGCCGCGGCTGCGGCGGCAGCAGCGGCCAAGGGGTAGAACAGGGCCGACAGGTCTGTTGTCACACCAGGCGAGGGCACGGACGACGAGAGCGAAGACGCCGGGAAGGAGCCGGCCAGTGGGAGCGAAGATGAAGCGGCAAACGACGCAAACGAAGGCAGCTGGAGTTGAGAGAAGAGAGGCGGAAGCGCTGATGCGTTGGTCGACCGTCGCAAGGCGTCAGCATAGGCGCCGTCTCCGTCCCTGCTGCTGCCACCACCGGCGGCGGTGTCCATCGCCTCGTTCAGAAGTTTCTCGAGATGATCGTTGTCGTCGTCTTGCTGCTGGTGATCTTGATCGCTTTCCTCGGTGTCTTCCTCTGAGCGCGATCGGAACGCTGCGCTGCTATGGGAGGAGCGATCGTCATCCTCGGATGGCGTCGGCGAGTACGAGCGGCCACCAACGGCTGGAGTCGAGGCTGACAGGTGACAGGGCGCAGAGCCGAACATGGGCGACAGCGAGGCCAGGCTGTGGTACGGCGAAGCGCTCAAGTAGGCAGACGACGGAAGGCTGGTCGACAATGAGGAAGAGGACGATGAAGATGACAATGGAAACGCTGAACGCGATGTGGATGCCGAGTGCGTGGAGGTGGAAGTCGACGGTAGGGTGGAATAGTGCACGGCCGACAGCGATGGCGTCGGCGGAGCAAAGGAGGAGGGAAGAGAGCTGGTGGCTGTCGTCGGGCTGTTCAGCATTTGATAGAACGTCGAGATGCCTGGAAAATGGTGCGGATAGGAGGGTTGCGCTGTCGAGCCGCTGCTGCGAGCGTCCTCCTCGGACTGACCGTAGTTAACGTTGGCCCAAGTTGGGTCACTAAAGAGCGGGGCGGACGACGACAACGACGACGATGACGAGGTAGACGCGAGCGACGGAGAAAGGGCGAGTGACGGAGAGGTGGAAGCCGAGACGAGAGCGAATATGGAGGAGCCTGATGCGGATAGAGATGCCGAGGAGTGCGGCGAGCTGGACTGCGTGCGACTGCGTTTGTGCGAGGAGAATGGACTGCCGTCGGTGTTCGTCTGCGGCGCATCACCCTCGCCTGCATGGTGGAACGTTCACACATCAGCTTGGCGTTCGTCGCCGACAACGCTATGAGGAGCAGCGCACCTTCTTCGTCCTTCTTCTTGCGTCGCCGCCGCTTGCGCGTGTTCTCCTCGAGGCCAGGGGCCAAGTGGTTGTGTGTTCCCTCGTACGTGTTGATGACATGCGATCCGCTTTGTTCCACCTGCGCCGGCGAGGAGAGGCATCACACATCATGTAAGCGTCTTAATCCCTGTGACAGTGTGACAGCAAACAGCACAAGCACCGTACCTGCTTCTTGACAGGGCAGTCCTTCTCTGTACATCTGTAGTAGCTGCGCGGGTACGTCGAGCCTGTACGCGCACCAGCATGGTATGTGAGCATGCGGCAGGCGCGCGCTGAGTGGCCGATGACGCTGATGGCGGTGGATATGTACCCTTGACGTTCTTTTGGCCGTACTTGCGCCAGTGATAGCCATCGTCGAGGAAGTCTACTCCGACCTTGGTCTCCACCACCAGCCTCGCGCTGGGCGGTGGAAGTGAGCCGGGAGGCGCTACAGTTCCGTTGACGCCGTTTGCTTGTGTTGGGTTGTGCTGTGTCCCTGCCCCCTGTGTTGATCTGGCCGTTGCCATCGTCACCATGGTGTCCGCAGCCAAGGCCGACGCCGCCTTTACGAGAGCCCACGAGATTAGCGATGTGCATGCGAGTGTGTGTCGTGTGTGTCACGCGTGCGTCAGGTGCGCCGAACGTGCTTGGCGAGAAGGGGAGTAGCGTACGCCCAGGAACTCAGTCATAACTGAGTTCTTGAACGTGGTTTGGTCGTCAGCATTGACTCGCGTGATCTGTTTCAAGTGTCACCACCAACCGCCCGCCCCGTGCATCGATTGTCAGTTGTCTGGACGGACCGCTAGGCATCACGTGAGATGGAGAGACGAAGAAAGAGAGAAGTTGGCGCGACCTGAGGAGCTTCGTGACTATGCTCGCCCTTGTATGTGGCGTGCAGGACTTTGGTGCCGTCCTTGACGGTGGTCTCCACCTGCTTCTTGACCTAGGGCAACCAGTAAATGCTGTTAGAGAGCTCTCTCGGTTCCTGTACTGGGCGCCACCAAACACAGCCACACTTGCGTATGCGCATGCGCATGATGGTGATGCACCACAGCTCGCATCGGTGACGTACCGTGCAACCGGGATAGGTACACTTGTAGTAGCTGCGCGGGAAATCACTCCCCTTGACCGACTTGCGTCCATACTTGCGCCACCTGATGACATCAGCCACCAGCCACCGGATGATGAGCATTAACCGCATCAATCTGCGCGTATGCGTGACTTGTGTATGCGTGCGTGTGCTAGCTCAAGACAAACAGCGCACCTGTAGCCGTCGTCCTCGAGCTGCTGATCGGACGCTCCCGTGGCGGCGGTCGAGTACTGTTTGGGGCTGGTGCGCGACTTGCCCGACGACGACGAGGACGACTCGGTCGAGGGAGTCGACGGCGACGAGGGCGCCTGGAGTCCGCTGGCGCTGGTAGTGGTCGTGGTCGTCGTGCCGCCTCGTAGGTGCTTCTGATAGGGCAGAGGCGACGCGGCCAGGGCCTGGATCATCGACGCCGCGTCCAGGTGCGACAGGGCCTGCACGCACACACACACGACACACACGGTCAAGCCCGGTCTCGTGTTGAACGATCTCTCCTTGCGTGACCGGGCGACGCGATGACGTACCTGGAGCAGGGAGCCACCACCCTCCAAGACGTGCGATGCGCCATTCGGAGGACTCGACCCCGACGTCTGTCACGCACACACGAAGAAGATGAGCGACCACGACCACCGGCACCACAGCTGCGGTGCGGCGATGGGGGGGGGGACGCACAGAGAATGAAGAGATGGAGGGGACGCTGCCTCCTCCTCCCCCCAACGTCGGTGGAGGCTGGCTGGATGAAGAGGAGGTGGAGGAGGTGGTGTGCTGTGGATAGTACGAACTTGTCGAAGACTCTGGTCCCGCAAATTGCGAAGTCGACGAAGATGACGCGACAGCCGGGCTGCTGTCGCTCGATTGCGTCGAAGGTACCGTCCCCATCCTCCCAAAATGAACGTTCTGCTCTCTCTCTCCCCCTAGATCTCTCTATCCCACCCACAGGATCGCTTTTGATGATGCTTCGAGGGGGGGGGGATTGGCTGAGATCGCGTTTTCACTTCATGTGGTCGCGGCCGCCTCGACCCAAAAAAGATCGATCTCTTCGTCTCGCTCCAAGCAAGGACAGAGATGAGAGGTCAGAGGAAGGTCGGGGTTGTGGTGTGGTGGTGGGGCGGCAGGCGTCGTGCTTCTCGGGTCGTCGCAAACTTCCAGAGTGGCCCCCGCGGGTTCGTTGACATTACGTTGACCTACGACTCATGTTGCACTCGCATTCCAGCCATTCCGGCGATCATCCGGTCGTTTTGGTCGCCTGGCCGCTGGCATTTGGAGAACGTTGACTCCTTTTGTTTGTGTGGCAAGACACCCGGCCGCGATCGCAGTTGTCCTTCTGTGGACACCGCGACAGCGACCTCGACCGTCCGACAGGACCGGGAGGCCGAGGGAA